>JAHZTW010000007.1:5373787-5527259 GCA_020283515.1 Alliaria petiolata | reverse complement strand
ATTATGTAGGGCCTAAGGGAAATTGTTTGACCTTAAATCCGAAAACAACCGTAGAAAACATAACATAGTACTCTCAATGCTGGCCGGCAACGCCTCAAAACCGTCTTAATAATCATCTCTTGATTTTACACAAACTTTGCACAGATCGAATTTCGAATTGCATTTTGCAACTGGCTATAAATTATATTCTTGGATGCAAAATCCACCTTTTTCTCCATCTATCAAACTCAAATTTCATTCGATCACACTTTTGTTTGTTTGTTGTTTCTCTCGTTTTTCACATTTGTTGACTGAAAAAAAATAAAGAAATCGTCCGGATCATCTACATTCACTGCAGCCATAGCCTAACCGTCAAGGTTTCTATGAAATTCATTTTTATGTATATTCTCTTGGAGAAATCGAATAGACAGTTGTTCCCTGTAAACCCTAAATTACATTTTGAAATCACCAAATGAGCGGCAAACATTTCGACATTTTAAAATCGCCAAATTGATTGTAAATGTATTCTCGGTTTTGGTTCTATTTTGTTTGGTTCAATGCGATTGGAGAATACATTTAACCCAAGTGTGGACATATTTTCGGCTCAGTATGTGCGTGAAATTAATATGATTACATTATTTAACTATTTAAGTTGCACACTCTTGAATTTGGTTAACAGAAAGTTCTCGGATCGGTTCTGGTTTGGATAATACTCGGTTAAGTATTCGGCTCAGTGTCTCGTTTTGATTCGGTACAATTTAAATACCCTCTCGAATTTGGTTAAGGCTGGTTCAAGTTAAATGGGTTGATCCGGTTCAGTGATTAACCCAAAACCACACGCTAATGTCGTCTCCTTGCTTCAATTTCTAGTTCTTCAAAATCATTGTCTAATCTAACCTAACAAGTAACATCCCTTGTTTGTTGCCTTCTTTCAACATATCCGAAACATATTAGGACGAGTTACTTGAATGGAAATCCAATATGGTTAAGCACTTAAGCCTGGTTCAATTAAATGGGTTGATCCGGATAGGTGATTTAACCCTACACTACACCACACGCAAGCTCCTCTCAACTGATGAATCTTTGATGGTTTTGACTTGTGATTAGGACCAACAAGTAACAACGCCAAGGTGATGCGATGCATTCGAATGATATAGATAAAAGAAGTCGCTGAGTTTTGATCCAACACATCCCTAAACTTGGTCTAGTTCAATACATAATAGACTGATTAGTCCACCCTAGTAGTAGTAGATAAAGTCTAGTGTCAAATTTATTCCAACGGAAGATGAACTAAGAGTTGGCATTATCCATTGCATAATAATGCCCTTCTTCTCTGCCTCCAAAGCATCCGCCTCTCCTAGGTCTAACTCGCCTGCTCCCCCTCGAATCACTTGGCCTTGTAGCGAAATAACAGTCTTCTTCTCTGTGGTTGCGCTTTCTGCACAACCTGCGCCGCTTCGCAGACCTTCTTGATTCTTCACCCAACCTTGTCGCTATCCGAGCAAGAGCACCGGCTGATCCCGGTTCATATAGCTCAAAAAGCCCAATAAGATTGTCAACAGTCATACCTAGGGATGTTAAAAACGGGTTTTTACCCAATGGGTACCCGAAACCCGGTACAAACGGGCGGGTTTTTACCCGACTCGGTTTGGTGAAAAACATTTCGGATTTAAAACGGGCGGGTTTTTTAACATCCGGGTTTTGATGGATTTACCTTATCGGGTTTCGGGTACCCACCGGGTTTTTATTTAAAAAAAATAATTATTATTTTTATATAAATAAATAGATAAAAAACCATGTTTAAATTCAAAAAAATAATAATAATGTTTTTATCCAAATAAAAAAATCATGTTTTTAATCTAAAAAATAGTTTTTATCCAAATAAATAAAAACGAACTTAAAAAAATAAAATCATAATTTCCCGCCAAAAACGTAAAATTACGTTTTCGGTTTAGGCATAGTCCGACTCATACCCTGCATATTCATGCGTTTCGCAGGAGTGGCAAAATGTTTATATGAATCTGAAAGTGACGCGTACACCTTCATGACAACCTCGTACTCGGATTTCGCGCCTCCTAAACGGCGGATTTCTTCGGCTATCTCCGCGATTCTCTCAATGTAGGATCNGTTTATATGAATCTGAAAGTGACGCGTACACCTTCATGACAACCTCGTACTCGGATTTCGCGCCTCCTAAACGGCGGATTTCTTCGGCTATCTCCGCGATTCTCTCAATGTAGGATCGAATCGCGTCTCCTGCTCCCATCCTAACGTCTTTGAATTCCTTCTCTAGACTAGCTAGCTCCTCTTCTACTTTACCTTTTTTGAGAAAATCCCAAAGACCCTTGGCTGAAGAAGAAGCCGGGAGAGTCTTCCTGAAAGCCGAATCCGGGAGAGAAGATTGTAGTACCTGGAGCGCTTTCGTGTCTTTTACCACAAGGTTTCTCCGTTCGAGAAGATCTCCGACTTCAATAGTCGCCGCTAACTCTGGAACCTTCGATGGATCCCGCGGGACTCCGTTCTCGACGATGTCCCAAAGTCCTTTCTCTACTAGCGTAGCTTTCACGATTGGAGCCCAGATTTCGTAGTTAAGGTCATCGGAAACAACGTGTTGTAGAGCCGCCGCCATAGCCGCAAACTGTCAAGGTTTCTCGACTTTCTCTCTCTCTGTATATTCTCTTGGAGAAACCGAACAATTGTTTCCCTCAAACCAACACTTTCTATTTGAATATATATATATATATACACTCAATAGAAACCAAACTATAAACCCTAAGGCCCGAAACTTGAAAATTGGAACCTGATGAGCTGATTGTTCAGTTTCTCAATCGATTTTTGTTCGGTTTAACTTAAATACTCACTCGAATATGAGTTATTGTTAGAGAAATCAGATTTGGTTAAGACTGGTTTCAAGTTAAATGGGTTTCGGTTAAGTGAAAACCCAATACCACACGCTAGCTTCTCCTGATCCAATTTTAATTTCTTCGAATTCATTGTCTAATCTTACCTAACATCGCTTGTTTGTTGCCTTCTTTCAACATATCCCAAAACATATTAGCTAGGACGAGTTGCTCGAATGAAAATCCAATATAGTAAGTATGGTTCAATTAAATGGGTTGATCCGGAAATGTGACCTAATCTTATACCACAGGCAAGCTCATCTCTCTACTGATGGTCAACAAGAATCGTTGATGGTTTTGACTTGTGATTAATACTAACAACGCCACGATGCATTTGATTAATATATGATAAAAGCAGTCGTTGAGTTTTGAATTTTTGATCCAACACATACATAATATGTTTATATGCGGAAAAAAATGAAAACATAAGTGGATTGGTCCAAAATATTTTCATATCCGATGCCGCTAGGGTAAACTATACATTGTTGACTCTGTTTGTTTCCAAATATATTTGTTTTAAAGTTGGCGTTAACTTATAGATATTTATGGGAAAAGAAGCTAATGGAACCGGTTTCTCGGGTACGGGATCCGAAACCCATACAAAAATTGTAGTTTTATGGAAAAATTGACAAAGAGTCTACTAGTGTCAATAGTGAAAATGACTTGAGAGATTGATCGAGAGCGGAAGTTATAAGTCACAACCAAGAATGTAGAACGATGGGTTTGAGAGTAATCCTCTCAATGCTTTGAAAACGCAAGTTCTTTGGGTAGTAAACACACTTGCAAAGTGTTCGACAAAGCTCAAAAGTAGATACGATACGCAGCTCTAAGTAGATAACATTCAGATAACCTTCAAACGCAGGAAAAAGCCTCTCTCTATATCAAACCTGGTGTGACCAAACATTGTCCCTGCCTGATCCCATATATTGCATTCCTCTGTTCCCATTACAACATCATAGCCGCTCCTAACCAGCTGACCAACACTTAAAGCGTTTGTCACAATCCCTGGAACGAAAAGCACATTCTTGATCGTCTTCTTGATCCCTTCCTTCGTCAAGATCCTGACATCTCCTGTTCCTTGTGCCATGATGGTTTTTCCGTCGATGAACGTAACTCTAGCTCTCCGCGTTCTGTCTAAATTGGTGAAATACTCCACGTGTGGAGTCATATGGTTCGTGGTGGTGGTGTATATCATCCACATGTTCTCATCATATGATGCCAAATCACCAACACAAAAGGCATACGATACATGCTCAGGCACTTGTTCTAGCATTTCCCAAAGATCCTTGGCCGAAGTAGCCGCCGAGAGAGTCTTCCTGAAAACCGAATCTGTGAGACCAGATTGCAAAATCCGGAGCGCTTTCATGTCTTTTCTCGCGAGATCTCTCCACCTGCAAAGCTCTTCGGCTTGCAGAGTCGCAGCCAACTCTGGATTCTTGGACGGATCCGGCGGGATCCCGTTTTGAACAACTTCCCAAAGTCCTTTCTCCGTTAGTGTGGTTTTCATCATCGCCGACCAGACTTCATAGTTTAGGTCTTCGGAAACAAGGTCTTGTAGAGTCGGTGTTCTCGCCGCCGTCATAGCTGTTTTCTTTCTGTATATAATCTGCGAATAAACTTTACTATTCACCTCACGCCCCCAACACTTTCTAATTTTACAATAGTGGCATCATTCCAAACCCTAATCCTATTACAATTTGAAAATTGAAATCACCAAACCGTCGGAGTTTCTTTAAATGATTTTCCTAGATTACAATTTTAAATTTCCAATTGAGTAGTTTAGTCTGGTTTTGGTTCGGTTTAATGCAATTGTAGAGATATTTAACTAAAGTGAATTTGGCCCGTTCCTGATGATTGTCTTATGTTCCTTATAACAAAATTTATTAACTTCTGTTTACATAATCCATAAGAAGAAAATTACAAAAAAAAAACTTCTGTATATAGAATACGTTTGTGAAACTTTGGTTATAGTGTTAAATTAGATTATGATTATAAACATACACTCATGGATTTTCGAATCGGTTGTGGTTCGGATAAAATAATTAGGATGAGTTACTAACTTACTATAGAGGAAATCAAATTTGGTTATGTCTGGTTCAATTTAAATGGGTGGATTCGGTTAAGTGACTAATCCCTATACCACACGCATGTGATCATAACTAACCACGACAAGATGATGCGATGCATTTGAATGATGATTGAAGCAGTCATTGAGGTTTTGAATGATGATCCAACGAAAAACGAATTTTGATACTAAGACTTTATAAGACCCACCTTTTTTTTTTTATTAGCTTTCTTAAACAACCAAACTGAGAAAACTGAACAATCCGAAACCAAAATCCACAAAGTAGACCGATTAGAGGTGACATTACATAAAAGGCCAATATGTCCCACCTTAAGAGTAGTATGTCAACTACCAAATTCATTCACAAGTACAAAGCAGCTAAGTGGCGAGATTACCTTCAACCACCTGCAAACGCAGAAAATAGCCTCTCTCTTCCCACATGGCTTCACCAAATAATCTCCCATTCTGATCCTTTATGGTGCATTTGTCTACACTCATTACAATTCCATAGCCTTTCTGTGTCAACTGACCAACACTCAACACGTTTCTGTCGATCTTGGGAACAAAAAGCACATTCTTGATCGTCTTCTTCCCTTTATCAGTCATGATCACGACATCCCCTATTCCTTCGGACATGATAGCATCTCCGGTGATGAATTTGATCCGAGCCTTATGTGTTCTGTCTAAAGTCGTGAAGTACTTCTCATATGGACTCATGTGATTCGAGGTTGTGGAGTATATCATCCACATATCCTCTTCATACGTCCTAGGAGTCATATCGAATGCAAACATCTGATACTCAGGTAATACTTGTTCATCCCTGCTCTGAATTTCTTCCTCAGCTTGTCTCTCTGGCGTCTGCTGATTCCTTCTGCTGTTGCAGTCTCTGGAAAGATGCCCTCTTGCTCCACATTGAAAGCATTCCCCTCTTTTACGCCTAGATTTCGTTGAATCCGCCTCTTCTCTCGATTGTGGTGATGATGATGATGATCCAACCTCCAATCTTTTCAGCATTCTACAGATGGCCTCCGCTGGTACTGATTCAAACATACCAAGGAGCTTACGAGTATTGTCAAAGGTCAGGCGATTCTTCTTCTTCATCACCGGAGCTGCACTATCATATGAATCTGACAGAGAGGTTAGCAATTTGGTTATAGCTTCGTCATCGGATGACGATCCAGACTCCAATCCTTTCAAAGTTTCATTGAGGGTCTCCACCGGCTCTGATTCAAACATATCAAGAAGCACACGAAGACTGTTAAAAGTCAGATTCTGCAGACCCGTGAGTTGCTCCATCACCGGAGCTGCACCATCATACGAATCTGACAGCGAAATTAGACAGGTGGCAGATTGAAATTTGGATTTTGCATCTGCAAAACGGGGAACAATAGCGCTCTCCGCAACTCTATCTACGTACGACGAGACGCGTTCTCTTTTTTCAATTCTAAGTCGTTCGAATTCCTTTTCTAACTTCGCTTGCTCGTTGCTTTCTTTTAGCAGATCCCAGAGATCTTTGGCCGAAGCGGCCTCGAGTGTCTTCCTGAAAACCGAACCCGGGAGAGAACATTGCAGTATCTGGAGCGCTTTCGTGTCTTTTCCCACAAAATCTCTCCAATTTGAAAGATCTTCGCCTTGAATCGTGGCAGCTAACTCTGGAATCTTCGATGGATCCGGCGGGACTCCGTTCTCGACGACGTCCCAAAGTCCTTTCTCCACTAGTGTAGCTTTCACGATTGGAGCCCAGATTTCGTAGTTAAGGTCATCGGAAACAACGTCTTGCAGAGTCGGTGTATTCGCCGCCGCCATAGCCGCAAACTGTCAAGGTTTCTCGACTTTCTCTTCCCCTCTCTCTCTCTTGGAGAAAGCGTTTCCCACAACCCAACACTTTGTATTTATATATACTAAACCTTACGGCTGAAAATCGGAATCACCTGATTTTGGTTCGGTTTAAGTCAATTCGGCGGTATATAGCTAAATGAATTCGGTCAAGGACTGTGTAATCTTAACAACCTTTCTGGTTTATATCGGTCGGCTAAAAGATGGTTCAGCGGAGACGATTTCTAGTTTGGTTGAGATGAGTTTTTAACTTTTTATATGGTTAAGTCTGATTCAGTTTAATTGGATCGATTCCGTTATGTGATTGACAATGACATAATCCCAAACCCAAGCTCTTCCCTCTTTAAACAAGAAGCCAAGAACAAATCAACAAATACTCTCAAAACAAAGCTATACAAAAACCTGTGTCATAATAGTATTCTTTCATGGAAAAATCGGAAATTAATTCGGAAAATATCAATATTCATATAAACTCTTAGAAAAAAACTCAGATAAATCCAAGAAATTAAAATTATTCCTGTAGGTAACTAAAGTTACAGACTTACAGTATAGATCAACACATGATCTCTCGGTAGACTCTCGAGTGTGATTCAAAAGCTCAAAAACACACGATAATCAATTCAAAGGGTAGAAGAAAAGAGTGCACTCACTGGGATTTATTCTTCTGTACACCAAAAGAGCAGAGCAGAGAAGCTTGAGGAGATGTCTTACTCTACTCTTTCATCTCTCCAGCCAACGTTCCCTCCTCTTCTTCCCCATCGAACTCTTGTTCTACACCTTTCACCTGCACAATACCCTTTCATTAGAAGAAGAGACAGTCACAAGTTCTTGATTCTTCAATGGTTACTTAACACCACAACTGTAAGATAGACAGATAGGTCTTAAAAATTATCCATATGTAGTAAGAAACTGTAAGGAGGATCTCTGTTACCTCGGATACATAATGCATCAGCATGTTCTCGATTCCCGATTTCAAAGTAACAGATGAACTTGGACAGCCGCTACAAGCTCCTTGCATCCTCAGCTTCACTATACCGCTTTCCCTGATCAAACCCACCCAAAGGATTTTTTTTACTTGAGAGATATGAAGAAACATATAATCCGTGATCATTGCTAGGGACTCTCAGGGAGTAAACTTACGGATCAAACCCACAATACTCGATGTCCCCACCATCATCTTGTACTGCTGGTCTGATGCGCGTTTCTAAGAGTTCCTTGATCATTGCTACGGTTTCAGAGTCATCCTGAATCACATAAATACAACAACACTTGTTAGTACCCAACAGGCTTATCTACCAAAATCTTGAAGAGCATTGCAAAACGTCAAACCATAATTGATGGAGCAACATATTTGTGGGACACAGTCTCTCTTAGTCGAGCTGTAAACACTCAGCTACTACTTCAAGATCACATAACTCATATCCATCAGCTCACTAAAGCAACTCGAATATATTCCATAATCAACTATCTCATGTCTAGAACAAACTATTGGAGACATTGTTAGAGAAAACCAACACAAACTAAAGAAAAACAGACACCCTAAACAATCCAGGAGGTCTCTTAACGAAACTAGGTGTTTGGGGAAATGACAAAATATATAGAGATCAATAGTGCAGGAGGTCTTTACCTCGTTGATGGCAGTATCCTTGGCAGCAGCAGCTTGCGAGTCCAGAAACAAAGGCTCGCCAGAAGAATAGAAATCCATGACTGCAGCAAATATTTCAGGCTTGAGGATATCCCATGATACATCATCTGACTTTGTCACGGTGACAAAATCCGACCCAAAGAAAACTCGAACTACACCTGCAACCAGAGAAAGAATCACATCACGTTGAAAAACAGAGTCTTGCGATTAAAGCAGACGAACGGACAGATTACACGAGAGATAAAAAAAAAAAAAAATAATACCATCAATGGAGTAAATGGACTTGGCTAATGGCGAGCCCAGAGCTGAACGAACATTAGGGAAATCAGCGCTTCCAACCTCCATGACTGGTTTGCCAGGATAAAACATGAGAGAAGAAGGATTCGGCGTCGATTGTGTTTGGATAAACATCGTTCTTCTCTGCCCTGCTCAAAACCACCCATGAGTTAAAGCTAATTAAACCCTTAAATCCGCCAATTCATTTGTCACAAAGACTCTGAGAGATAAAGATTGCTTCAAGCCTTGAAAGAATCCAAATTTCTGAGCATAAATCGACATAGAGAACAAAAAGTCCCAATCTTTTCTCACGTGGTTTATTTGTGATGGCAATGATAGCAAAAATACCGAAACAAACAACCAAGAAGATCGACGATACCTCCACGGAAAGCCCATTTCTGAGGAAGTGAAGACAATCTCCAAGAGGTAAGAGCAGAATCTGTCGTCCCTGAACTGGTCGGGAAGTGCGTTGCCGCAGAGATGAAAAGGGAGCGACGAGATACCAGAAGAGAGGAAGACGAAGAAGAAACCCTACTCCCTCCAGAAAAGATCTCGCGACCTCCGAGTCGCGAAAGAGAAGTTACAAGCCTCGCAATCCCTTTCATTGGTGTGCCCCTTTTTCAAATCACGCGAAAACAGAAGAAGCCGCTCGACCAATTAGGGTTCTGTTCCGATCGCAAAACCGACCGGGAAAAAAAAAAAAAAAGAAGTTTTGTGACGTCGTGAGACGGATTGTTTTGTCGGAGAGATTTCCTGTCTATGGCGTTTAGCCAACATAGGCGTTGGATTGACTTTTCATTCTCACCGTTTTGGCAAAATGTGTACAGATGACGGTGGAATTAGTGAAAAATTGACCTTTTTAATATAAACAGTGAAATTGTGAAAATTGACTTGAATCTTGTTTAGCAGAAAAACACATCGAACATCGAATATATATCTATAAGACTATAACCTCCTTAATTCATAGATATTTTTTTTCGTAAATCTCTAGAGATTTGTATGATAATATCTAGATAATCTGTTTTTTTTTTGGTCACGAATATTTTATCTTATGGGATTTAATAGAAAAACTTTAAGGAGGTGGTATGGTATCCTTCTAGATGGTATGGTATCCTTCTAGAGTACTTCTAAAGGTTCTCTATAACTTGAGCTTGGTTCAATTTTCATCATGTACCCAAAAAAGAGAATCAATTTTAGATAATATAACAACGGAAGGCATATATAAAACAGTACTTAACCTAATTCATGGATTCAAATCAAACTAAGTTTAACACACAATTTTGAATCTAGGATTCAGTTATTTAAAAGACAGGACAAGAACATAGAGATAGATAGCGTTAAAGTACATCAATTGCTGAAGAAGCTAGGAAACTAAAAACAAAAAAAGTAGATAACAAAATTATATATGTTGATAGTCAATTATTATTTGTTTTTCAGAATCCAGAAAAAAAAAAAACCTATATGTGTCAAAATTTTATTAAATAATTTTGATATTTTGTGCGATAGCCTTCGATGAATAATTTTGATCAAAAATTTATAAAATATAAGATTATTTGTTAAATTTCCTATTTGTCTATTTATTTATTATTATAAGAGGAAAGGTTAAAACTGAAAAGTACAACCTCTAGATTTCGTATCTACATCCATCTCTGCCGCTCTCCAATGGCGATGTCGAAATTCAGAGATCTTCCAAAGGATTTGGTAGAGGATGAGATTCTGAGTCACGTTCCGGCTACGTATCTGAAAGGATTGGGATCTACCTGTAAACTATGGAACCGTTTGTTCAACGGTGATGGGAGATTCGCAAGAAAGCACGCTGAAAAAGCGGCAAAGCAGTTTCTGGTTCTGATGTTGACGAGGGCCTACCGGATTTTTCCGACAATTGTCAATCTCTACGGAACAGTTCCACCTGTAGAGGTAAAAACTGAGCTTAGCCTGGTAGATCCGCTGTCTTCAGCTCAGTTCGATGTAGGTCAAGTGTTTCACTGTGACGGCTTGTTGTTATGCACCCTCGAAGACGAATCTAGATGCGTGGTTTGGAACCCGTTTACTGGTGAAACTAGCTGGTTCCAAACCAGCAAACGTGCCCTGAGAGGCCGCACCTTTGTTCTCGGATACTACAAAGAAGGCAACAATAGGAGCTACAAAGTCTTGAGCTTTAATGGTTATCGCAGAGATCAGGGGTGGGCATTTTACCCGGATCCCGAACGGGAGTAATCTTCATTTAGTTCGGGTACTCGGTAATATTCGATCCGATCCGATATCCGAGAAATATCCGAAAAAGTATCCGAATTACCTATTTCTAAAATACAATTTTTCATTTTTTTTTCATTATCTCTCGTCGATTGCACTTCGCTCTATCTCGGTTTTCAAGTCACAAAATATAAAAAGTATCATTCACAAATTTAAAAATCTGTAAACCCTTAATCGTTTCTCTGCAGTCTCTCTTTCTTATGAAACTTCAAAAAATCAGTTTCACCTATGAAATTATCTTTTTTGTTTTATATAAATAAAATATAACCAAAAATACATATATATTTCTAGTTTGGTTTTATGTAAATACATAAATTATCTTTGAACTTATTTTATTTTGTTTTTATGTAATGGATTTTTTTTGGTTTTATGTTATTTGTATTTCTTTTCTTTTGTGACAATTTGAAGTTGGAACTTGAATGTTTATTTTGGTTTTGAATTTTAAATGTTTAGTTGGATTTATAATCTATATTACTTTACTTACTTTTGAATTCTCATGTTTAGATTTTCGGTTATTTTCGAGTATTTTTGGTTATACTCCCTCCGTTTTGTTTTAATTGTCGTTCTAGACTTATTTTTTTGTTTCAAAATAATTATCGTTTTCAGTTTTCAATGCAAATTTATGATAAATTTTTCAGTTTTATCCCTACTTTTTTAGCTTATTAATTACTCATATCAAACAAAATAGTGTATTAATTAAGGGGTAAAACAGAGAATGTAGTTGTTTTCTTAATCCGTGTGAAACTACGTAAAACGACAATTAAACCAAAAAAGATGGAGTATTTGGTTACTTGTGGTTACTTTTCGGATAAAAAATATTTGAACTCGAACCGAACCCGAAAAAACCCGGATCCGAAATATGATATCCGAACTGATCCGAACCCGGAGGGTACCGAACCGAATCCGATCCGAAATCTAATAATACCCAATCGGTACCAGAAGTTAGACTCCCGAAATATCCGAAACCCGAAATATCCGATCCCATCCGATCCCATCCGATCCGATAATCCGAACGCCCACTTCTAGCAGAGATTATGAAATCCACGAGTTCAGCTCTGATTCGTGGAGGATTCTTGATGATATCATCCCTCCAGGCTGGGGCATTGGATACAGTGGTAGCACCGTGTCTTTGAAGGGAAGTACTTACTTGTTCGCTTTCAAAGGAATCTTACCGCAAGTCAACCTGTCCTTGGCCAGATTTGATTTTGCAACAGAGAAAGCTGTACCTGTGCCTCTTCCTTACCAGTGTAATCGTTTAACAATTACAGGTCTTTCCGCTGTTAAAGACGAGAAACTCTCGGCGTTATTACAGCGCGGTTTTACATCCAAGACTGAGGTATGGGTGACAAATAAGATTGATGAGACCTCCCAGGTGGTGTCGTGGAGCAAGATCTTAGCATTGGATTTGAGCCCTGATCTTCAAATTGCTTTTGATGCAACTTTCTTGTTCGACGAGGAGAAGAAAGTCGTCATGATTTGTGACAGGTGGCTTGACTTGGAAGACGAGACCGAAACCAAGAGCAAAGACATGATATACGTTGTTGGGGAGGACAATGAAGTCACACAAGTGGATTTTGGAGTAGATACAAGGTTAGGATGTGAGGCAGCTATTCTTAATTATGTGCCAAGTTTGGCTCCAATCGAGCGAGCTGGAGGCAAAAGTGAATGATTCATAAAACAGATTTCTTCTTTGTCTCTTCACTGAGTTTTCTTTTTGCACCCAAGTTACAAGTTGTACAGCTAGAAATCATCACCCAAGTCACGTTTGAAGTTGAGCAAATAAATAAATTGATAAGAGATGGATAAATTGTCACTGCTGCAATTTGACCAGCACTGCATCTTCCTCTCATTTCGCCTGTCTGCATAAAGTTAGCCATAATGACTTGATCACAATGTAGCTGTAATTGCTCCCTATAAATCTTTTCTGTTTGCTCTGTTTTCGTTGGTGTGGAAGCGCATGAGTGCTCTCTCTATAGCAAATCGTTGGTGGTATTTTGAAAACAGCGATGCAGATGGGAGATTACTTTCGTCCCGTAGTTTTCTATTTTGGTTGAATGAGAGGGTACGCTTTCCTTCAATTGTCTAGTATATGTGTTGCTTATACTAATTGGTGTGTTTGATGACTTTTTTTTATTCTCACCGCTATAGCAAAATGTACATATATACACATGACGGTGGACTTTGTGAAAATTGCCTTTTCAATATAAACAGTGGAATTTGTGAAAATTGACTTGAATTTTGTTTAGCAGAAAAACACATCAAAACTGTTTCACATTTTAAGGTCCAATTTGAATTACGGAAACCAAGATTGAAGAACTTATAAGTTAAAATGTAACGAAATCTCGAAAGTGTTCAAGACCGTAATATCCGAGAAACCAAAAAAAAAAACCTAATTTAGTAGAAAAATATCTAAGATAATTTGTTTTTTTGGGTCACGAATGTCTAAGATTATTTTATCTAATGGATTTTTATAGAAAAACTTTAAGGAGGAGTATTTTTAAAGAATCTATATAACTTGAGCTTGGTTCAATTTCATCATGTACCCAAAAAAGAAAATAAGAAAACATTGATACAAAAGAGAATCAGTTTTAGATAATATAACAACGGAAGACATAAAAAACAGTAATTCATGGATTCAAAGCAAACTAAGTTTAACACAATCTTGAATCTAGGATTCAGTTATTTTAAAGAAAGGGCAAGAACATAGAGATAGATAGCGTGTGAGAACATCAATTGCTGAAGAAGCCAGAAACCATGTTCCTGTTGATCTCGAGGTCTTTAGCGATAGAGCGAGAGACGCTCGCATTGGTTATTCCATCACTCTGGTTTGTTCTAAGATACGCAAAGACCACAGCCAGAAGAAGCACTAGCAGCATTACAATCTACATTTCCAGGTAGAGAAGAGGATGAGTAATTTATTCGAAAATGATATATATATATACTTGTATTGGAAACCGCGGCAAAATTTAACTTACAAAGAGAGGTTTTGATTGTGCTCCGTCGTTAACCAAGGATTTTCTGAACCAAAGAAAATGAAAGATTCTTTTGAAATCCCGAACAAGGTTCTTTGGCATTTTACAAACAAAAGACAAAAAATAACATAGCGAATTATTTAACTAGGCATTGTTATAAAAAGATTGAAGCTAGTACTATATAAAAGACATGGATTATTTAATTTCACTCATTGTTAATTACCTTTGAATTGGAAGTCCATGATTTCTCACATGGTATTAAAATACAATATTGTCTAAACGAATATAACAGATCCGAAATAAAGTGCAATTTGGTCCGAGATGAATGATATGGGTCACTCTCACTCCACTAATTGTCAATTAATTTTGAATGGAAAACCATGATTCATCACATGGTGTCAAACCCTAGTAAGCTAAACTAATATAATGGATCCAAAAGACAGTGAGATTCGGTTCAAGATACAAAGCAGAACGCTGTAACTACCTCTTATGAAGGACACCACTGTCTCTGCAGACTTTCTGGACTGTTTCAAGTCGGCGTAGTGTCTCCGTGGCATTTGGATCCTTTTCATTGACCTATGCACAAATAAAATACACATGTTTGGTCTTCTACGAAGTGCACTGATAGCTACGAGAACAAATAAATAGAGAGGAAATATACTAACATACCTTTGCTTTCAGTATGCAAGAAAAATCATAGAAAGCGCCATAGACATCATCCATTGTTTTTGTGCCATCCATGACTTTAGCAGTTATACCTAAATATACCACATTTGGTAATACCAAAGTTTAATGGTTTTCCTCTTCACGTATTAAAATAACTCTCGGTGACTGACTAACAAAACATTAACATTCTATCTATAAGGCTTAGGGAGAGAAAACTCTGAGATAAACATCTTACCTCGCCTCACTTTCACAACGCCTTTAAAGACTTGTACATTGTCATAACATTTTGAAAGGGTTCCAATCGCCATAATCTGATCAGGGAAACACATAATCCAACACATTTTTACTTAGATGCAGAGGCAATATTTAGAGGAGAGTACTGTATATTTAATTTTGCGAGTGAATTTTCTGAAATCAGTTTAATATATAGCGGAGACAACAATCTAAACAATTTTTTATAAGGAGATAAATAATAAAGCTATACTTTTAGATAGGTGAAGCTTAACTAAGAAAATGTGATAAAGCTAACCTGAGGGATGGCACAAAACCGAAATATGGTAGGATCACGCAATGCAGCCATGAATTTAAAGCAATCTTCAATATGCATCAATGCATCAGTGATCATATCATTTAAGCATTGCACTGCTTTGCTCGAGTTCTCCTCATCTTTAAAGTCCTATATATCGGGAGTTTCATTTTTTTTACGAAAAAAGTATTATCAGAAGATAGTCACATTATTAAGTTTAAGAACAGACCACATCTAAAAGTTGAGAGTGATAGATATATATATGTATGCACCTCGAGCTTGTCAGCATATTTGCTCCAAATCTGGCGAGGCCAAAACTTGCGTGGCTTTGGTATCTCATTGATGTCCTCAAGATAATCTCTGGTAATGTTTGTTTTCTACAAATAATGGTCAAAGTTATAGTATTTTGTTTACAAAAATTTTACAAATGTTTCAAAATATCTGTGGAGGGAACTTTGATAAATTGTAATACCTGTAGAAACAAACCCATTGAATTGGAAAGTTGCTCCCAGTCTGGAGTTAAAACTTCTAACCCCGAAGCGAGGAAGAGTTTTGAGAGGCCAAATCCCAAAAGTCCAGCAACATAGTAGCAATATTCATTGTGGTCATCAATAGTTTTTACCTGTCGAGTAGCAGAGAAAATTGGATTAGTGCACAAATTGTTTCAGTTTTTTTTAATTATTATTAAATAATGAGATTTATATCACAAACCTCCTGGCAAATGAACTTGGCCATTCCTGCACCCATTCTTTTAGTAATATCTTCAATAACTTCTTGATACCTTTATATACATTACCAGGTTTAGATAAGGGAAAAAAATATAATCAATAAAATAGGTGATCTGCTTACACCATGCATGGATATGAGAAATTGATAAATTGCTATTTAAAAAAATTAATATCGTGACATATATTTGTTTTAATTTTTAAATATTGTACTATAGATACTGGTATTGAAAAATAATTGAAAACTATTAATTATGATCATACATGCAATTCTAAATCAAACTAAATTACTTCCTCCATTTTATAAGTGTCGTTTTTAATACTTTTCACACAATATATATCGGCTTAATTTTATCTTTATGCTATTACTAAATTACAATGTTTCGACAAAATATAATATTATTTAATTAAGATAAGCCGTCATAAACTATTTAGTCAAAATTTATTTGGTTGTTTCCATTTTAATTGCATCTTATACAGTATACTGATTTAAATCAAATAATTATTGCTTGTTACTTTAACAGTTTAACTGAATAGAGAGTAATTATATATATATATATATATATATATATATATATATTATTTTTTTGTAAAACAGGATGGCCATAGTATTTTACCAAAATAAATGTTGTATTTGTCAATTAATTGGGGAAAACGCTTTTTGGTAGCGCCACATGTTTAACAACTTTTATTAACACATGCACTTCACAAATTGTAACAAAATGATAACTAAAATTACACTATAAGAGAAACCATAACTAACCCTCTTTTAATTTGCAGAAAAGCCGAAGAGACATGGTGGAATTGGTCCATTAGAACTTTGTACTCGTTCCTACCACCTAAAGTTGAATGGAGAATAAAACTAAACTCTCAAATACTGACGGCATGCTGAAGAATCAAAATGCCAAAAGAGAGACTCTTTTCTGACTTACACGAAAAGTGCCAGTCGGGATTGTACATGTGACGGTGGAAATCTATCAGTATGGGAAGCTTGACCTCATTTGCTATGCTTGTGTCATCCTCTGTATCACAACGGCTTCTCAATAAATGTATTTTGCATGTGAGTAAAGGAAGATAGAAGATTTTGCATATGTTTAGAGAGACTAACCAACAGTATCAAGAGCTCGGAGAACCAAGTAGAACACACACATCTACACAAAGAAAAGACAGTACGATTAAGGTCATGTTAAAAAAAATATTAGATGCGATCGACACAATAACAACTACCATTACAAAAAGAGTGAATAGGATCGGTTCTAGAATACCGGAGTATCTTTTCCACCCTACGTGATACATGTACATATTCAGCTTAAGTAGATTGTAGATTATAAATTAAAACACACTCTAGATTTTTGTTCTTAAACGAAAAGCTTATTACACTAAAACTGAGCAAAGTTTGAGGAAGACATTACGGCGTCGCGAAGCTCGGGACGGAGTTGGTGAATGACGTGAGAGTAGCTTCTAGAAACACTGTGGAGCAAGGGATAGCATACACTCCAGTGGGCCTCAGGTGGGATCTCCTCCTGAGCTTTCTTAATCTCCATTCTCAGCTTGAATAGTGGATATATCTCATCCGGGTGTCTCACAATCTCACTTAATCTCCCCATTTTTTGTTTTAACCAAATAATATATGGAAAAAGTAAATTAAATCTCCTTACACACTAACAACAATACTGCAAAACTTTTGTGACGAGAATACTAAACTTTTTGAGAAATTAAGCAGAGAAAATACAAATGTGCGTCAGTGCCGTTTTGGAAACAGCCCCTCGCAGCTTCTCTTTTATAATACAAATCTTCCCTCTTGCGGCAAGGTGGACCATTTTTAAAATTAGATCAATTAATTACACCCCGTGTTCATATTTTTTTTTTTTTTTAATCACACCATGTGGACCGTGCTTCTTTTTAAATTACTTTCACGAAACTAAGTTTTTAAATTAGCACATTATTAAAAAAATTCCCAAATTATCAAGTAGTATGTTATACTAAACCAAAATAAAAATCTGCGTAATACGCCAGTAGAGAGATACAATAAATATTTGATGTATGCATTAATATTCTTATTGTAATATAACCCACATCATTGTGCGTGAAATTGTGATTCTGTCACATGCAAAGTTTTCAAAAGATGCATTCAAATTTATATAATAAAATATTTTTAGTTACAATTATCATCATCAGCAATGTGTAGTTTAGGGTTAAAGATATGAATATCGGGAAACGATGATTTGTGGTTTCGATTAGAGGAGTAGGATATCTCATCAAGAGTGTCTCAGAACATTACCTAAGCTCCCCATTTATACGAAACAATAAGGGGCAAAATCTCCTTGCATACTAATAACAAGTGCAAGTTTTATGGGATTTGAAGACCACTATGAGGATCGAAATACAGGTACTTTCACGTTCGATGATCATCGATTACATCGATGCATGAATAAACCGCTTTGTTATCACCGAAAATGAAATCAAAGAAGACAGTCTTCATTCATTTGTTGCTACGGGATTGCCTTTTGGTTTTAAATTTCTTATAGACTCGAAAATGCCGACAACTTCTGTGTAATAGGTTTTTCGAGTTTTTGCTCTGTGTTCGTCCTTTATGAGTTGTATTCCGTTGTACTTTTGTTCTGTAGATATTCTCTTTCAATAAAAGCATATGATATAGATATACCCCACAATCTCTTATTTCAACTTGAGGAGTGGGTATATCTCTTATGGGGTGTCTGATAATCTTACCTAAGAGCTCACCAACTTTCACGAAACAATAAGAAGTAAAATCTTTTATTCTTTTTTTCGTTTAAGGCAAAAAAAGGATTTTGTGACGATTTAGATTTGAAGGCCCCAATAGGAGCGAAAATGCAGGAACTCTACGTTCCATGTGCATCGATTGCATTGGAAACAGCCATCGGATCTTTTCTTCTAGTTCTATTATACATTATTGATAGATCAAATAATTACAATCTGTTCTATAAAATACATTGATACAGTTGAATTTAAAATTAATACTTACTGTTAAAGCAAAAAAAAAAAAAAATCCCTAATATGAGCGAAAATCTCCAGGAACTCTCACGTTCCATGTGCATCGATTGCCTTGGAAACAGCCATCATATTTTCTCTTTTATGAAACACTAATTACAGATCAATTTACAACCTGTTCTATTTTGTAGTATTACTTATACCACGTGTACCATGCATCTTTAAAATACTTTTATACAATTGAATTTTAAATTAAAAATTAATTGAATTTCAAAATTATTAAACAAAATCATTGGATCTTATATTTGGACCTAATTTATTTTGAGCCCGAATAAACCGAATACCAAATTTTCCATACCGAACGCCTAACCTAACGTGGTCTGTGGTTGTTCACTTATCGACTTCCGCAAGAACCACATGTAAGGGTAGTTTGACAATTAACCCTAGGGCTTGCATAATGCCTTTGGAATATATTATCTTATTAGTAATACATTTTATTTATAAAATTTACAAACTGACTCTACTTATTGTTTACAAAAATTTCATAAGTTATGATATTACTCGTTTGATGGATATTGAAACTGAAATTTAGATTTTTTTATTGTTTGTTTGAGTCATAAATAAAATAAATAAATTTTAAAAGCTTATTCTGTAAATAAAAAATACCCAAAATAGAATAAGAAAATAGATTATTCTATTTTAGGATTTAAATAGAGTGGAACTGGAGAAATTTTTACTCTCAATCACCCCCTACGCTACGGCTGACTATGGACATAGACACATAGTCCTAGAGTTTAAAGACGAAGACGTTTGGGAAGTCGGCAGCTCCTAGATGCGACGAATGTGATGATGAGAATTCATTCTCGACGTTTTCCTTAATACCCAAAAATCCCATTTTTTCAGATAGAAGGAGTAGAGAGGGTTAAAGTCAGAAAGAAAATGTCATCTTCTAAAAATAAAATAAAAAGGCATAATTCTGATCCTTTGAGGATCTCAAATCTCCAGAATCATATATTCTTTTTGTCTGAAAAAATCACATTTTGTATTGCTGTCTTCCCATGTCATCTTGATTGCTAAAATGGCGCTGTCTCTTAATTTCTTTTTTCTCCAGTCTAGCTCATGCTACATCTCCTTCCTCTATCAGTATTCCACATTTGTGTGGATCTGCCAGCTAGCTTTAAGCCTTGTAAATAGCGATATGGGATCATCCAATTGCTTTTCGAGTTTGTATTTGTTGGTGGTATAATTTCTCCAAATAACAAAATATAAAAAGAAGAATTACAGTATTTAGTAGTAATTGACCTCTTGATATTAATTAAGTTAATCGGAGTATTATATTATTGAAACAAGCCATTTAATATCACGTTCTTCCAAACAGAAAGCATTTTTTAAATGTAATGAACAAAGCATGGTTGGTTACTACAATATATTCATGGATTCTTGATTACAAATTTTCATCTTCCTCTTCACTTTGAGCGAAAATGGCAGCAATGATTACTGTTGACTTTCAAAACTGTTTAATCTTACTTCTCCTTTGCATCTTCTCACTTCTGTGCTATTCTCTCTTCGTCAAGAAACCAAAGAACTCACGAAGCTATGATCTGCCTCCAAGCCCTCCTTCTCTTCCGATAATTGGTCATCTTCACCTTCTCCTCTCTACTCTAACCCACAAGTCTTTTCAGAAAATCTCCTCCAAGTATGGACCTCTCCTCCATCTCCGGGTCTTTAACGTTCGTTTCATCCTAGTCTCCTCGGTCTCAGTGGCCGACGAGATCTTCAGGTTGCATGATGTGAACATCTCCTCTCGTGATGGTTCCGCGATCGATGAGTCCATCCTGTTTGGATCTTCCGGTTTTCTCACGGCTCCTTATGGGGATTACTGGAAGTTTATGAAGAAGCTCGTTGCCACAAAGCTTCTCCGACCGCAAGCAATTGAGCAGTCACGAGGCGTCCGTGCAGAGGAGCTAGAGCGGTTTTATGCAAACCTCCTCGATAAAGCAAAGAAGAACGAGAGCATTGAGATTAGTAAGGAAGCGATGAAGCTCACTAACAACATCATTTGCAGAATGAGCATGGGGAGGAGTTGTTCAGAGAAGAACGGTGAGGCAGAGAGACTCAGGGAATTGGTTACTAAGTGTTTTGCCTTAACAAAGAAGGTTTTCTTTGCAAACTTGTTGCATAGCGTGCTAGGAATCTCAGTGTTTAAAAAAGAGATAATGGGAGTTTCGCACGAATGTGACAAGTTCCTGGAGAGCATTCTTGTGAAGCATGAAGAAAAACCGGAGAAGAATCAAGATAAGGACATGATGGATTTGTTATTGGAAGCTTATCGAGACGAAAAGGCAGAGTACAATATCACTAGGAACCAAATCAAGTCTTTTCTTATGGTAATTAAATGTTATTTTAAATCACATTAATTATAGGTTTGATTTGTTGAGAATCCACGTATTGAGTCGCTGTTTGTAGTAAATTGTTATTCTGACAAAGAAAATGCAGGAGATTTTCCTTGCAGGCACCGACACCTCGACGCAAACAACACAGTGGACCATGGCAGAGATTGTTAGCAACCCCAACATTCTCGCCAAATTGAGAGAAGAAATCGACTCTGTTGTAGGAAAAACAAGAATGATACAAGAATCGGATCTACCAAACCTCCCTTATTTGCAAGTGGTTGTTAAGGAAGGGCTGAGAATGCACCCGCCGTCGCCCATATTGGTTAGGACGTTCCGAGAAAGTTGTGAGATCAAAGGGTTCTACGTGCCAGAGAATACAGTCCTTTTTGTTAATATATATGCTGTGATGAGAGATCCTAATTCTTGGAAAGATCCTAACGAGTTTAAGCCAGAGAGGTTTCTAGCTTCTTCAAGACCAGGAAAAGAAAACGAGATAAGAGAGCAAGTGATGAAGTACCTTCCTTTTGGAGGCGGAAGGAGAGGCTGTCCTGGATCAAGTCTAGGTTATATTTTTCTAGGAACTATGATTGGAATGATGGTGCAATGTTTTGATTGGAAAATCGAAGGAGGGAAAGTTCACATGGAAGAAGCTGTGGCAGGAATGAATTTGACAATGGCTCATCCGCCTAAGTACACTCCCGTTTCTCGATTCGACCCTTTTACTTTTAATTAATTTGCATAAGTCATAGTTTTTTTTTTTTTTTTATTGCTAAAGGGTTTGCATAAGTCATAGTTTGTGACTTGTTAGTATCAAAGACGTACAACTACATTCGTTGTCTTTATTATGTTTGTTTTTTGTTTTTAATAAAAAGGGCTTTCAATCTTATATTATGTTTGTTGTATTTGTAAGTTGATGTATTACCAAAAAACTGCACACTAAGTGGCATGACACGGTTTCTAGGACTCGTATATATCTCTAACTCGGATAATTGAGTATTATAACTGAATTACACGCAGAAATACATATTAGGACCCGGTCTGATTCCCTATCAAAACAATTACCCAACACTTAGAAGAGTTCTTTAAAATACAATTTAAGATGCACTGCATTAGGGGTGGGCGTTCGGATTACTCGGGTACAATCGGGTTGGTTCTTTCGGATATCAGTTTTTTGGATATGGAGGGTTGGGATCCAATCGGATATTTTGTATGTTTCGGGGCGGGTACGGTTCTTTTATAATCGGGTTCGGGTAGAATCTTGTAATGTATAGGAGAACCGGAAATTTTTTTCGGATCAACTACGGTTCTAAACGGGTCCAGTTATATTCGGGTATATGGATCCAAAAGTAACCAAACCTGGTGAAATTACCCGAAATTCGAAAATAATACCCGAATAACATAAAACCAAATGACCAAAATAAAACACCAAAAATCAGTTTCAAAGTGTAATTCAATCATTTAAACAACCAAAGAAGGAACAAATGAAAGAAAAACCTCCAAAGAAGAGTTTCAAAGACCAAAAATAAGACTAAAAATTCAACTAAAATGTGTAAAAGTTGATAAAAAGAGAACAAAAGATGGAGAAGATCTGATAAAGAGTGCAAATGAAGAACGCACGTCCTGCATCCTTCCTGTAACATCAAAAATAAATTCCATCAGAAGCAAACTATGAAAGTAACATGACAAAACCTATGAATTGTTAGAATGATGCAATTTATTACCTTATATCCGACTTCAGTCTTCCCTTATTATTGGAGTATCATACTCTGAAATTAGTAAAAGAACCAGATTGTTAAGACACTACAAATTTTTTAACATAGAAAATAGTATAAGAAAACGTTACCTCTCTGAAGCTTATCTTCATATTCAAATTCAGCGATTATGTGTTCCTTTGTAACCACTCTTGATTCACTAAATCGAGTCTCTGCTTTCATCCACTGCTCCGTACACATCAAAACCTCAATGATATAGTGAGTTAGACAACTCCTATATGGAGTAATGACCCGACCACTTGTGCTAAAAGCACTCTCAGACGCGACAGATGACACTTGCATTGCAAGTAGATCTCGAGCCATTTCTGCTAGAATAGGAAACTTGCCACTGTTGAGCTTCCAATAAGAGAGTACATCATACTCTGTTCCAAGAACAGTTTTAGCTTTCACAACACTCTCCTTCAAATATATGTCCAACTCATCCTTGTCTTGAATTCCTACTTCTTCAACCATCTCATTATACATGAAATCCATACTTTCATAACCTGAATCATCATCCACCAATACCATCTTTTCTTGTGATTGCTGCGACTGAGATGTTGTTTGCGCACACTGAGACGAATTCAGATTTGGCTCCTTACCAAATCGAGATTTATACTCATCAAACATGTCAAGCAGAACATCAAGGACCAATTAATTCATCTCTTTACCTTCTAAACTATCTTCTCCATACAACTTCTCCCAACACATCCTAGCAAACTTCATATTTTTCCTAGGATCAAAAATTGTAACTAAAATCATCATCTTGTTGATTCCCTTCATTCCTTCCCAGTACTTATCAAACTTAAGTAACATTTCCTCAGCCTTCTTCCTCAATTCCGAGTCTAGATTAGTCATCAAATTCATCAGATTTTTCTCTATTGTGACTATCTCACCATAACACTTGAACGAGTTTAGAGAACTAGAAGCTGAGACAACCAATGTGGAGTTGTAGAAGATGATAAGGAATCGTTCTAACCTTTCAACCGCATTCCAATCACTTCTAGTAGCAGGTCCAATCCTTTTTGTCCCATTCTCGAACTCCATAAAGTACTCATTGTACAACTTGTCTTCTGCCTCCATCTTCTCGAATGCTAACCTGAATTTAATAGCCCTATTCAACATGATAAATGTCGCATTCCAGCGTGTTCTTACATCCAGCGGCAAACTGCCTCTTGACAACTTTCATTGAATCAACCCTCAACTCAAATGACTTCAACCTAGGTGTAGATGATCTGACATATGTAATCCCATTACGTACAGCAGAGACACTATCACTTACTTCGGCCAAACCCTCTTTCACTATCAAGTTAATGATATGAGCAAAACATCTAACATGTATATAACTAACATCTAACACAAAAGCATCATTAGACTGTTCTGAAAAAGTCGTGTGAAACCTCTTCAAAGCCGAAGTATTAGCAGTTGCATTGTCAACAGTAATGCAAAAAATCTTCGTTATACCCCATTCAGCTAAACACTCTAGAAGAACATTTGAGATTGTCAAAACTTTGTGATCTATGACGTTCTTGAATCCAATTATGAGCTTCTTTAGGTTCCAATACTCATCAATGTAATGACATGTGATCACCATATAACTCGCACCTATTAAAACAAGTCAAATCAGAAGTTAGAAACAACTTACAATATGGAACAAGGACCATAAATCTGTGTACGACCAGAAATCAGAATCAACTCATCAATCTGAATTACCTGTAGGCTGACACACCCGTATGTCTGTTGTAAGAGAGACTCTTTGCTTGTTAGTTTGAAACCACTTTTTCATAGATTCTTTCCTCTGCACATACATCTCCACAATGTTTCTGCCAGCTGTTCTTCTTGAATGAGGCGTGTACAGTTTCATCTTGTTGTAAAAGTGTTTTCAAGCCATACTTTCAACAAAAGAAAGTGGCAATTCTCCAATCACAAGCATCTCGTCCGTAGCCTCCCTGAATATAGTCTCGGAAACTTTGGCACTCTTCATATTTCCAGTCTCATCAATGATTTTCTGAGTCTCCCTCTCTTCATATGCCTTGAACTCTTTGCATGTGTTTAGATGCTTTAACAGGTTTGAAGTCCCTGAAGATGTTGGACATGCAAAAAGCTTCTTACAATAGTTACAATTGCATTTGTCACGATTTTCTTTCGTCTTTGTGTAGTACTTCCAAACATCAGACCGTGGGTTGAGTGTTTTCTTTGGCTTTGCTGGCTCAGAAGAAGCTTCACTTCTACCCGGAACTTCTTTTCTTTTATTTTGACCATCAGAAGCATCATTGTCGGGTTGACTGTTCTCTGGATTTGGAGATGAACAAGAATCCATCTGTATATAAAAGAAAGATGAGAATAACGATAAAGAAATGATCGAACATAGACAATACATAAATGGAACAAGAAAAAAAAAGGGAATTATGCTTTTGAAACCAAATAAAAAAACTGAAACATGTAAGAGAGTAACTCTTGGCCGAGGCAGTGAGCACTCATTATCACAAATTGCAAATACACCGAGAGAAGAGCAACCCTCATATTACAATACAAGTCAAACTCACGCCAATTATAACTCCCCAAGATCATTTCTTATCTCCATCGTACAACTACAAGCCACTAGTTCTTAACTAATCTTGGAGATGAAAGATAGATACAACCTTTTTTTGAACCAGGTAGAAGCAATATATAGAGACAAATTACACTTTGATTACAATTCGTCAACATACAAAGGCAAATACAGATTATATACTTTTTTTTTAAGGGTTCTTTCACGCATGGAGGTTTTCTATCTCTCACAGCGAAAGAAGAATCAAAGGAAGGAAATAAAAACCAGAACAGAGCACAAAAGAGGAAACATATAACAACCATTCGCATAGAGGAAATGCCAAAATCAAATCAAACCACGCAGCCAATGGTATAGAAATCTACACCGTAATTCTAAACTAATTCAAAACACAAATCGAACTCATAAACAAACGAAATCAACATCATACAAAAAAGGAGAACTAATTACAGCAACATCGAAAAGAAGAAGAAGAAAATAACGGACCTGTGATCGATTTATGGATGTCTCAGAAGGAGGAGAAAGTGAGAATTGGGGATTTAGAGATTCCAGCTTGAATTTTGGGAATTAACGTTGTTGATTAAGAAAAAAAACTCTCGGATCCGAGAATATCGCCGGAGATCATAACGGAAAAGGCATAGATACTTAGAAGATGTAATTTAGGTTCGGGGTTTTCGGATAAACCGATCGGATTTCGGGTATACCCGATCCGAACCGATACCCAAATCAAATTGCGCTTCAGCCCCAATCGGTTATTTCTATAAAACCGAATATAATCCGAACCCGATTTTTCGGATCGGTTCCGATTCGAATAATCGGGTCCGGTTATTATGCCCACCCCTAGACTACATTTCCAAAATACAATCAATCAATGTAAAATCTATTTGGAAATTCACACTATTTTCATATTATGCTTAGTCATGTAAAAAGAAAGAAAATTAGGGTTTCTATGGGCATTTTTCGGTCACCAACCCCCCAAACCGTGATCGGTGGAAGTGGAGTTATTATTCAATATCGATCCACTCTGGAAAAATCGGATCTGAATAGTGAAATTTTTATATCCGACATCATGATTTTATAGATACACTAAATATATTAGAACAAAAATTTATTTTTAAAAAACTTATATATTGTAATATATTTTTTTAATATAAAATGCAATAGTTTTATATAATGTATCAGATTTTATTTTCTAAATTATTACAGAAAACCTAATTGTCTAATTTTTTAATTCTTTAATTATTTTTTTACGAATGGATAGAGAGAGATATCAAACAGGCTGGTCAATAGCAAATTAGTGAACTTTAGCTCACAAATCAAAAGTTCAAAAAAGAATTTATGAAAACTTTTGTTCCACATAGAAGAATAACCATTTCGAAGCTTTATGCTTAAACTGAAACTTGCAATAATTAATATAAATAATTTGAATAATGAAAACTTTTTTAAACTTATAATTAAAAAAGGGTGAGTTAAGTGTATATCATCAGTTGACCAGAAAATTAAGAAAGTAAGAATCAATATTTCAAAATTAGATAGGTAGGAGAAAGAAATCAATTTTAACCCCAATTTTTTTTTTAATTTTACTTATTTACGGAAAATGCCTTTGGTCTAAAAACTATATTGTCGACGAGAAGACCCGGCAATACTATTCACCGTTCGCTGGCAACACTGTTCACCATTTGTTTACCATTCACCGCCAACACTGTTCACTGACAACATTGTTTACCATTTGCCATCAACACTGTTCACACCCTGAAAACACTGTTCATCGAAGGTTACATAATGCACACATACATCGTTATAATGTAGTTAACATATTGAAAAATACATGTTAAATCAGTTATCCATCGTACATTTTAAACCAATTACCTCTATAAATTTTATGTTAATCCAGTTATTCATAGAAAATTATTTTGTTTAACTTAGTTATCATATCATAAAAAGTACATATTATGTAAAACACATGTTTAATCAGTTAACCAACATACATGTTAAAATACATGTTAAACAGGTTATCCATAGAAAATTATCATGTTAACCCAATTATTAAATCACATGAAATCTAAGTTATCGTAACCATCATTCTTAAAACGTCACGTTATCGTCACCGCCATCGCCGTTGTCTCCGTCGTCATTATCGTCGTCACCACCGACACCGTCGTCATGTTGATGTCGTCGTCGCCGTCACCAACCTAAATCGTCATCCCCAGTGTATCGCCGCCATCACCATCAAATATCTTTTCTTTCTTTCTTCTCTTTTTTTTTGGAACCAATCTTTTTCTTCTCCTACTTCTTTTTTTCTCTCGCTGTCTCCTTTTTTCTGGTTTTTATTTCTTTTATTTTCATCGGCAATATCAAAAAAGAAAGAGAAATCCCATTTATGTAATTAATTAGAAAAGATAAGAATATAATAGACTTAAATAATTATACAAGATGAAAGAGAAAGTGACGGCTGTGATAAACTAAATATCATGTTATTGAAATCTATCCATTGATATTTCCCTTAAAAAAACACTTCATCTAGTATGATAATGGAAATACCACTCTAATTATGGTTTTCTTTAATGTTTTAATACTCATATATAGTGCTATAATAATAGATGAAATCGTATTTTTTTTCGTTCTATATGTTGATTTGATATTTTGTTAATTTTTATTTTAGTACCAGTAAATAAATTGTGATATTTAAAAAAAAAATACTAAAAATATACTACTAATTTGATATATTTTTTTCCAAACTGAAAATCTAAATTCCAGAAACACAAACTATATTCTACATTCAAAACATTTTAAGCTCCCCGCTTTTACGAAATAAGAGGTAAAATCTCACCTAAGCTCCCCGCTTTTACGAAAAAAGAGAAAATCTCATAAAATAAAAAACAACGCAAACTTTACTCGAAGACGCCGCCAGTGAGAAATTAAGGAGCGAAAAACGTTACATGTGCATGGATTGCATTGGGAACAGCCACGAGATCTTCTCTTTTAGAGCAATTCTACTCCATTTTTTTCTCCAAATTCTATTTTAGAGTAAATTTCTCTAAAATCCTACTTCATTTCTCACTCTAAAATGGAGTAAAAATTGAGATTGCTCCATATTTGTAGTAAACCTATATTTTACTCCATTTTGGAGTTGAACTTTTTTATTTGCAAACTGATCTTTTAAATATTAGATATTTTTATTTTATACTATTTTATCAAAACAACAATAATTATATATATATAAACATTATAATTTTTAAACAATATAAAATAAATAATTATAAATATTTGAAACCTACAAATTTTATTTAAAAAAATTGCAAAATAAAATAAACTTAAAAATACATTACAAGTGCTGAAATTGAAGATAAGAAACATAAACAAATTTAACACAAAATGGTGATGTTTAAATAAAAAAATTCTATGTTTTTATGATATTATGTAATTTTCTTTTATTTAATAAATATTTAATTTATAATTTATAAAACTTCTGTAAGAAAAAAATAAATATGATTAATTTGTAAATTTTATAAATAAAAAGTATTAGTAATAAAATATAAATAGAATCTATTTAGAATATTTTTTTTTGAAGTAAAAAATAGAGTTATACATTGGAAATGGTATAATGAATATAGATCATTTAATAACAAATACAATATGTTCTATTTTTCTTTACTCAATTATCATACCATGTGTACGTACCATGCATCTTTAAAATACTCTTATACAAAAGATCCTCTGACGTTTTAGATACGAAGGCTCCAATAGGATCGAAAATGCATGAAATCTCACGTAATTCCATGTGCATCGATTGCATTGGAAGCACCCATCCGATCAAACTCAAGTTAATTAAATTTCAAAACAAGTAATACTGATATAATCAAATCTCCTGATTACTATTGTGTATAATAATAAAATAAACTAAAACACTTCATCTATCTCGTATCAAGAGAAATTACTGTAACTATAGTTTTCTTTAATGTTTTAGTACTCATATAGTTCTATAATAACTGATGAAAACCGTTTTTTTCTTTCTATAAATTGATTTGATGTTTTGTTAATTTTTCATTTTAATGTCTGTCAATAAATTGTGATATTTTTAAAAAAACATTAAGGACTAAAAATATACTCCTTCTGTCCCATAATATAAAATGTTTAAGGAATTTTTTTATATAACATATTTTACAAGTTTTATACAAGTTTTAATGTTATTTGGTACTTTTAAGTTTGAACTCTTTAGATTCTACATTCTTTTTTATAATTGGTAGAATTATACTTTTAATTAATTATTAAATAAATTTCTATTTAAATAATTTATTTTTTATTATTTAAATAATTTAATTTATATTATTTAAAATTTTAATTTAATTAAATTATTTAAATAAATTAATTTATTAATCTTTGTGTTTTTATCTAAACATCTTTTATTTTGAGAAAGTCACTCAAAAATAATATAATATAAAAAATAATAAAATAACAAATGGGTCTTTCAAAAGTTGAGAGACTAATCTATTATTTTATTATTAAAAGCTAACTCTATCTAGTATAATAATATTATTTAATATTTAATATTTCTTGAAAGACTGCTTTAGAAACTATGGATGCAGATGCTCTAATTAGAGCATCTCCAACCTATAATTGTATTTTCCATTACAAAATGAATAATTTAAGTATATATTTCTTTTTCTATTTTATTATTAATTGCTAATTATACACATTTTTAAAAAAATTACAAATTGACCTATATATTTAATTTTTCACAATTTCCATAAATTATGATATTCTTGAAATTTAATTATAATATAAATAATACTATTTGTATTTTAATTTTAGACATTAGAATGTTTTAATATTTATAATCATAAAAAAGAAATTATCATCAAAATAATTATTTATAACTGTACAAGTAAAAGTATCTAAAATTTAGTAAAAATATCTAAAATTTGAAAGAGTACTTTATAAATAAAAAAGTTCAATTGTAAAATATAATATGAAATGAGATGGTTCAATATTTGAAATCAAAAAAAGCATTGTACCATTTTGCAATTGAAAATGAGATAGAATTATAATAAATTTTATTGCAAAATGCAATTTGACTCCAATTTTAAAATAGAGTTGCAGATGCTCTTACACACAAGCAACAATGCAAACTTTATTCGAAGACTCCCTCAGTGAGAGAAATTAAGGAGCGGAAAATGCAAACTTTATTCGAAAACTCCCTCGGTGAGAGAAATTAAGGAGCGAAAAACGTTCCATGTGCATGGATTGCATGGGGAACAGCTAGCCATGAGATCTTCTATTTTATGATACATTAATTGTAGATCAATTAGTTAAAAATAAATGTTCGAAAAAAATCAATTAGTTAATGATAGATGAGTTAGTTACATTAATGAGTATTTTTCTTTAGTCAACAATTATCTTACCATGTGTACCATGCATCTTTTAAATACTTTTAGAGTATCTCCATCGTCGATGAAGATACTTTTAACCATTAAATATGATTATTTAAATATAATTTATATTTTTAAATTTTAAATAAAAAAACTAACCATTCATAAGGTGACAAATTGCATGACAGTGTAAGATAAAGTGTAAGATACGTCTCTCAAAGTCAAGCAACGTCTCTCTTCCTCTTTCTTTCCTTTTTATTATTTTTTATTTTTTTAATCTTAAGAAATGCTACTAAGAGATTCTGATGAAGATGGTCTTATATACTTCAATTTGAAATTAATTTTTGTTTTTTCCAGAGATCCTCTGACGTTTTAGATTCGAAGACTCCAATAGGATCGAAAATGCATGAAATCTCACGTGATTCCATGTGCATCGATTGCATTGGAAGCAGCCATCCGATCTTCCCTTTTATGATACATTAATGATATGATGGATCAGTTAATTAAATTTCAAAACTATCAACGAATATAATATAATCAAATCTTCTGATTACTATTGTGTACGTACTCTTACAAAATGAAGTAAAATCTATATTCATTTTAATAGATGGTTGAGGCTTTTCCATACAATTATACAAATTAAAAAAAAAAATTAAAAAAAAATTCTAAAACATTATTTGTTGCTTACACCTAAACACAAATCCACCAATAACACAACAAGTTTCATCATTCATCAATAATCACAAAGCAAAAAAGTTAATTAAACTAATTTTGCATATATTATTTAAAACTATCACTTAATTTGAAAAAAAAAAAAATTTACTTACACATCTACCACTTAAGATGAAACAAAGAAGTAAAAAAAAAAAACTTGTCAGATATTCTCTTCTCTTTTACTATACAAATTAATCTTCCACCCGAGTTGAACCATTTTAATGATAGATCAATTAGTTACTTCTATTTTTTTTTTAAAAGATCAATTAGTTACACAACCTGTTCTATATTCTAAATTTAATTATCACACCATGCCTTTTTAAATTAATTTTATAAAATTAAATTGAAATTGAAATTTAAAATTTTGAAATTATCAAAGTAAAAATAGAGATGTCAAAACGCCAATAGCTAGGTGACATATGTAACAAGATTCTCTCTTTCTCAAATATTTGGCAGATTACATTTTACATAACCAGAAAATTTAACTACAAGAGTAGACTTGTTTTTTCGCTTATAGATTGTTTATTATGTGTAGTAAACAGGTTTTGAACGAGAAGATCTAGGAAGGTTATTGCATCTTTGCAAGAAAGCATTCAAAAGACATTAGCGTGGGTCCGAAGGACATTGTCTACATTGTGAGTCAATCTTGAATCTTTCCTTTCCTTAACTCTAAATATTTCATCATCGACGATATTATCAATGATCACGTGTCAACATCTGATCTGAGTATATATTATTAAAGATTACATGGTTCTAGCTGGCCAGTATTTCCCGTTCTTCGAAAGAGAAAGCATTTTTTAAAGTAATGAGCAAAGCATGCTTGGTCATACTTTATATATATAAACAACTACTTGAATATGTTCATCTTCACTTTCAGCAACAATGGCAGCAATAATCAGCGTTGACATTCAAAACTGCTCCATCTTTATTCTCCTATGCCTCGTCTCACTCCTTTGTTACTATCTCTTCTTCAAGAAACCAAAGGATGACTTGAATCTGCCTCCGAGCCCTCCTTCTCTTCCAATCATCGGTCATCTTCACCTTCTCCTCTCTTCTCTATCTCACAAGTCCTTCCAGAAACTCTCCTCCAAGTATGGACCTCTCCTCCATCTCCGAGTCTTTAATGTCCGTCTTATCCTAGTCTCCTCGGCCTCAGTGGCTGACGAGATATTAAGGTCTCATGATGTGAACGTATCCTCTCGTGATGTTTATCCGGTCGATGGGTCTCTCCTGTTTGGATCTTCAGGCTTCTTCACCGCTCCTTGTGGAGATTATTGGAAGTTCATGAAGAAGATCATCGCCACTAAGCTGGTACGACCACAGGCACTGGAGCAATCACAAGGCATTCGTGCTGAAGAGCTACATCGGGTATACGGGAACATCCTCGACAAGGCGAGAAAGAATGAGAGCGTCGAGATCGCTAAGGAAACATTGAAGCTGATGACCAATACCTTGTGCAGAATGAGCATGGGAAGGACTTTATCAGAGGAGAACGGTGAGGCAGAGAGAGTCAGGGGCTTGGCGAAGGAATCGTTTGCCTTAGCAAAGAAGATTTTCTTGGCAGCTATATTGCGAAGACCGCTTGAGAAGTTTCGTATCCCACTCTTCAAGAAGGAGATAATGAGTGTTTCCGACAGATTCAATGAGCTGCTGGAGAGGATCCTTGTGAAACACAAAGGAAAACTATACGATGAGCGTCAAGGTGCGGATATGTTGGACACCATGTTGGCAGCTTTTGAAGACGAAAACGCAGAGTATAAGCTCACTAGGGATCAAATCAAGTCGACTTTCGTGGTAAATGTTCCTCTCATTATGCCGATTTTATTTGAGGATCCAAATCAAAGTTTCTTGATAAATTGTTCTGATAACAACCCTAACGTTAACGTTGCAAACGTTAACGTTGCAAACGTTAACGTTGCAAACGTTTCTTGCAACTGCAGGAGCTTTTATTTGCAGCCACTGATACCTCAGCGCAAGCAACACAGTGGACAATGTCTGAGCTCATTAACAACCCTCACATCCTTAAGAAATTGAGGGAAGAAATCGATTCCGTTGTTGGGGAGACAAGATTGATTCAAGAAACAGATATACCAAACCTTCCTTATTTGCTAGCGGTGGTTAAAGAAGGCCTGAGATATCACCCGCCGGGGGCTATCATGATAAGGAAGTTCCACAAAAAGTCTGAGATCAGAGGATTCTACATACCAGATGAAGCCACACTTATTATTAATTCTTATGCTGTGATGAGAGATCCTGATTCTTGGGAAGATCCTAATGAGTTTAAGCCAGAGAGGTTTCTATCTTCTTCAAGATTAGAAAAAGAAGAGGAGAAAGAGAAAGCACTTAAATAAATTCCTTTTGGTTTTGGAAGGAGAGGGTGTCCTGGATCAAATCTAGCTTATATGTCTCTAGGAACCCTAATAGGAATGATGGTACAGTGTTTTGACTGGGAAATCAAAGGAGATAAGGTCAACATGGACGAGACTTTTGATGGAATGAACCTAACCATGGTTCATCCGCTTAAGTGCACTCCAGTTCCTCGAATCCAACCTTTTTTATAGCTTCTCTGATCTTAAGACGTTTGCGTTCGTCTTTTGTGTTCATCATGTTGTCTTTATATTATGTTTTTTTTTTTTTTAAGTCCGGACCATTTCGTTTCTTCATTTGGATGTCGAAATCAAATGTTGTTGATTGGGAATTTCTCGTGTGTAGTGTCTGCTGTTGTATTAGTCTTTCAGTGGACGGTATCGAAGTAAAGATGGCAGAAATTTGTTAAACTACTTGTTTTGTCACTTTTTTCTAAGCGTTTGGAGTTTTTTTTTTTTGTTCACCAATTGATTAATTAAACACTTAAACCGGGTTTGTTACATACAAGCATAAAGCTTGTTTTGCTAATCCATCAACTAATGAGAGTCTCTAAATGGACGAAATGAAAAGAAACAGAGTCAAAAAGAGAAGATAGAGAGATGATAGATATCAGCGATTATCCCATGCAAATCTGAGAAGCTTGATCCATGTTTGATTGCTGATACCAAGACCTTCGAATCCGATTCGAAGGAGATTTGCTTATAATTTAATGAAACCGTTTGCTCCATAGCCGTCTGCAAAGCTAACCCCTCTGCCACAAGGGGTGATGTCACAAAAGCAAAAGATTAGGAATTGGATTTGTTTAGTCCATCCCTACGTCGTGAGAAGTTCCAAGCTCCTCCTGGAGTTTACATTTGACTTTTTCATGGCCTATGTCCTAGCTAAACAGATTGTGTGCTTCTTCCTTTAACGTTGACGATCGTGCCGATGTTGTTCTTTTCAAACCTTTCGTTGCTATTTATGTTACAATATAGAGATTTGAAGTGGAGAATTAGAGTTTTACGTAGCACGAAATGAGTTTCCCAAGACACGTCCAATACATAAAATTCAACGGCTTGAGGTTGTTTGTGAGTCAAGCAAAACAATATGAGGTTGTTTGTGAATCAAGCAAAGCTATTGTTTTGCTATGGCTCTGTTTTCAATGTTGTTTGTGAGACGCCTCTGTATTTCCACTCCCATCATACAATTCCTCATGTGGGTAATGACATAGCTACTGATTCTCAAGACATGTGGTGTGAAAAACTTAAGAAGTTAGCGGCGAGTAATAATATGTAGGAACCAACAGATATTTACACGAGTAATAATGTGTAGGAACCAACAGATATTTTGACCGTATCCAAAACCAAATAAAACTGGTTATTTCGGATCGGTTTCAGTTTGGGTTTTTGATTTCGGTTTTTATGCGCAGGCTATGCGGGTCTTCATCAATTCATAGATATAATTTACATGTAATATATTTAGCTTGTAGCAGCCTCAAATCAATCAAAACCATGAACCACATCAGAGCCTAATCGGTTAGAAACTCCAAACAGAAAATGACAAAACGATGAAGGAAAACTATGAATTTTTTATATCAAACATTATTCGTAATTAAAGTAAAAAGCAAAAAAAAAGAAAAGATGATTTGTAATTGGGAAAGCAAGACGTTACAAACAAAAAAAACCCACATAGAGTACAAAGTACAAACAAGTATGTAAATAAAATCAACATGAAAATTTGAAACAAGTGTTCTCTTTATTAAGGAAACAACAAAATGCAATAGCCAACAACGTATTAAACCAATTAAGCATAGAGCAAATCTTAAATGGATATTCATTACCATTTTCCTCCATACACGGAAAAGTGACTGGTAGGAGTCTTGTTTAGATCAAGATCGGGGGATATAGAACGGCATACTTAAGAAAGTCTTGGTCACGGAGGAGCACGGACATGTCTTGCTCGAGTAAGCTTATCCATGCCTCTACACCTTCACCATCTTTTGAATCAATCAGCACGACATACACAAAGTTGATGTTAAATGAGGCGGAACCAAGCCAAACCGGACAACCCCATCCGAAATCAACCTCGTAGAAAGACTTTCTGCACCAGCTAGACATTGTGTAAAAGTCTACGTCTGGTTTGACCTCTGACGCAAAATTTAACCACACACTCAACAAGTACTGACCAAGAGTATTGCTTTGGAGATTCTCTTTAATCACCTCGTTGACTACTTCTTTGGCCTTCCTTAATGCGGCCACGATTTCGCAGATTTCTAAGTCGCTCTCTGCGCTTTCCTTGAGAAAGTATGATGTTTGTAGGTTACCGATCGCGTCTCGTGACAAAGTAGTAGACGGGATCCTAAGCCGCAAGTCCATGGCGTGAAACATCATCATTGACCTTGGAACCACCAAGTTAGAACGCACGGCCTTTCTTGCACATCTCAAGACAAGCGCTGAGATAGCTTCGACACGTGTAGGAACGGGGAAGCTTTCGCTAGCAGCCTTGCGTTTCAGCTCAGCGATCTTAGAGGACTCGAAGACAAACCTGTTCGCTGCACACTTGCTTGTTAAACTGAAAGTATTGGAATCCGTTGATGGGAACTGTGAAGAGGTGTGAGGAGAAGGAGGAGGAGGATAAATGGTCGTCTCAGCAAACTGAATAGTATCATTAGACTTCCTTTTTGCGGTGGTGGCGGCCCAGTCCATGACGAAGCTCAACAATGAGGCTGCATCACAGATCCGGTGAGACACAGAGACTGAGACAGCCACTCCTGATCCAGATCCGAAGAAAGTGGCCTTGACACCCAACAAAGGCCACTCCTCTGGAGAATCTCCAGGGGCCATTGTTGGAGAGAATCTCTCCAGAGAATCAATGTTGAGGGTTTTCAGGAAATCAGGGAGAAGGAGATCTGTGCGTGCCTCAGTGAAGACGGCTCCTTCGTCGTTACAGCTGATGGAGACGCCTTCAATCCGTCCAGCGAGTGGATAGAAGCGGAAAAGAGTCTCGGACAGAGAGCTTTTCAGATTTGCGGAGATGATCTCCGGCGACACCATGAAAAGATCTTCAGCTTTGTAGAAGAAGACGGTCGACACGTAAACTGCGGGAGCAATGTGATCGGCAAAAGAGAGGTGAAGGCGGTCAAGAGGTGAAGGTGAAGCAGGCTTGATCACTTCTCTCCCCACCACCTCTAGCTTCAGTTCCATTGTTTTTGTCTTCCTTCTTCAACGGGTAAAAATGTTTCAGCTTAGAGAAAACAAATTAGAGAGGCATCACAGTTATAAAGGGGTTACTTGTTCCCATGCAAATTGCGTACATTTTTATATTGGTTTTTTTATTATGTGAGGCTTCAACATTTGGCTTTATACATTGTACTTTGTTACATGTGGACACTCCATTGTATTTAAAATATAGTAATTCGGAAGTTTCCTTTTGCTTCCATTAATGTCATTTAGTAATGAATGATAGTAATTCTTGATTTTCAGAATCAAAACACTTAATTCTTTTACATGTGGATTAGTTGACTTTTTAGATATGACAGCTTGACAGAAAAATCGATATATATGACAGCTTGACAGAAAAATCGATATATTGATCAATAACCAGGTGGATTTTAGAATGTTTCGTAATCGATTATTTTTTCATTAAAATTTGCATCACATAACTTTTACAATTGATTATTTTATTAAAATCAAATATGAGACTCCGTGCTGCGGTGCGACACCACGCGAATCCAGACCTTGTTTATAAAATTATTTCATGTACATCATTTACAAACTGATTTTTGAAAGAAAGTTTATGTGTGTGACTCATGTCCATGTTCACTATCATCCAAAAAGAATATGACATGCCCTTAGAAAGAAATGACACGTAAGTGCAAAAAAAATTACCCATCTCTGATTTTTATTTTCAAGTCTAGGAATCAGCAAAAAATCTTTGATTATAACTTTTTTTTAATTTGTGGGCATGTCAATATCTTTTTCCCCTACGCTTGTAAGTATTATTTTACCTCCAAATCTGATCTGAACTTGTAAGTATTATTACTTCACATCCAGATTTGATCTGAAGTCAATCGGTAGAATTATCCAACAGACCTGGAACTCTTGTCCTCTTAAAAGCCTTTAAATCTAGTGTGAAACATCATGACACTGCCTTGCCTTTTCTTCCTTGATCTCAAACCCCCCATGGGTTGTAACACTTGAGACTCGTTTCTAGAACCCATAACTCGGCTGACTTCTGTTTTGCCTGAACGGTTTCGTCTTGGCTACATCTACTACGATCATCCACCCGTTAATAATCTGCACAGAGAAGAAAATACCGTAGCAATGTGAATCAAGTCTCTTCCTCTCTCTCTCTCTCTCTCTCTCTCTCCCCCCTATCACATTCATGTTAATTCAGATTTCACTTTTCAGTAGATATACAAAATAAAAACACTTTAGGGTCTTAAAGGCCTAGCTTTTTACCTTTCCATCCATCTCTTTAAGTGCAGCGCTTGCGGCTTCCTCTGTCGTGTACTCAAGAAATGCATAGCCTTTTGATCTCTTTGAAATCTTGTCCATAATTATTTTGACTGCAGATGAAAGTTATACTTTGTAATTTTCTATCTTTCCCCATCGTTATACTTTGCAAGTCAAAAGTACCTTCAACTAGTTCACCGAATCCTTCAAATGCTGCACGCAGTGTCTTCTCAGATGTGTAGAAAGACAGTCCTGAAATTTGACAAAACGCAAGCATACATGTTCTATCAGTAAAAGGCTTCTTCTGAAAGAACTTGCTTGTAAATTAAGAAATGAATTGGGGGAAACATTAGTTTTCCTTTCAAAACAGCTGTGGAGAGATTGTTTCACTTAACAGGTTCTGTTATGTAACCAAAAGCATACATACAGTCTCAAGTGTTCGCATACCAGTTATAAACAGCTTCTTCGTTTTAACATGAGGAGACTCTGAATCTTCTCTTGAATCTTGTGAACTATCATCGCCTTCTGGAAAAGGAAAGACAACAATGTGAGATGATACATACACATCCATCAAATCAGCTAAAGGTAGGGGCTGGTAAAGATTCTAGACAATATTGTTTTCAATGCGTAAGATCAGTATCCAAGACAAACCTTCATAGTCTTTGTTTAGTGACTCGAAACTGTTATCCGGAACAACAGCAAGAACACCAGGTACACCTGCATCAATTAAACACGATCTCTTAATATGTTAGTTTAATTCAGGACAAGCATTGTTATATGAATTTTCATTTGACAAACCAGCTAACTCCTGGGCGCATTTTTCATCGAGATCACAACAAAAACCAAATTTGGACTGCCAAGAAACATGATAAAGACACATCTGTGCATCCTTTTCACTGAAAATAAAGAGGTAAAAAATAAGCTGTTAAAATCTGAAGGAGACAATAGCTTCCCCCAAGGCAGAATCAAACAAGAAACTCACTTCCTCAAAACCTTGGATAGCAACTGAACACAATGATCAACCATCTGTGCCTTAGTAACGATCCCAACTCCTGGCTTATCTACACGGACCATCCAGTGTTTCACTGTCCCATGATCAAACAAGGAAACACCTGTCTGCTTTCCAATGCCATAATTCTTCTTCCCTGAACTGTAATCCGCTTCAGGTCTAACAGATAGTACTCCAGGTACACCTAAGTTTCATAGACAAACAATTAAAAACACTCGAGTGACCACCATAGAAACAGAATCTGTAATTCTCTATGCTTACAATGACATCAAGCTAAAACATATAACCAGCCTGCATATAACACTCACGAGCGAGCTGGTGTGAGGCATCTTCGTCGATATGACAACAAAACCCGAAATGGGTATCAAAGGAAGCATCATATATACTCATCTGCGCATCTTTTTCGCTGCAAGCAACACCAAAGTAAGCAAAAAGTTCAAGCACAAAACTCGAAAGAAACAAACTAAGAATGAGAAGGAGAAAAAAAAACCCACTTGCCCAACACTTTCGAGAGAATCCCAACGTAATAATCTACGATATCGGATTTGGAAGAAACCACTTGCGGAGGTTTATCCAATATCACCATCCAATAGGTGTTTCGGGAGAGAGCAGTCGAAGAAGGCGGTGCGGAAATTGCAGAAGAGGAGAAGACGAGGTGTGATGAGGAAGAGATAAGATTCTTCCGAGAAGTTACGAAATTGATGTTGGGAGAAGAAGACGAAGGGAAGAAGAATCGGTTATCGATAATGACTGAGGAAGACTTGGAGGAAGGGAGGAAGAAGGAAGCGGAAGCAATAAGAGCTTCCATGGAAACTCCTCTGCTCATTGTAAGAACATAAAATCGGATTAAAAAGTGAAAATGCAAAATCGTTTTTGTTTTTGTTTTTTTGTCAGATCAAAATTGGAATGATCCAATTTAAATCATGTTTATAAATCTTCTCGCATTTATTTTCGAATTAAACCGTACTAATAAATACTCTGTTAACTTGTTATTTTGTTAAGATTCTATATACAGTACTTCTTTTTTTTGAACCAGGATTGAGGATTCTATATACTTTTTTTTTTGGTAAAAAATTCTATATACACTTTACGTCAAAGGTTTGGTTTTTATTTATAAGGTAAAACTATAAATGTTAGTCAAACACAAATCTTGTGTTGTGAAAAAGTGAGATTAACAATTTATTTATATGTTTATAGATTTTCATAGTTTATTATATAGTCTACGAAATTTTATAGGATTTGGTAATAAATCGAAGTAGTTTACAGGAGATGGAACTATGCTAATTTAACCGGTTTTGCGACCTGAGTTCGCCGGGTTTACAGAAAACCAGGAATCTTTTTGTTATAACAAAAAAAAAAAACTTTGGATCTGTAAGAAAAAATCGAAAAAAACAAACTTTTCGTCTCGAAAGGAAGAGGGAGAGATGAAGAAGCCGGTCGGAGCCGAGAAGAAAAGGGTTAAACGATCATCGGGATCTGCATCCACCGCAGCTAGAGATTCCGGATCTGATGCTCCACCTAGGGTTCGCTTCTCTCTTATCTCATTTATCTGCTAAATCTCTTTCAGATAAAATTTGTTCTTAGGTTACCCTTCGCTTTGTTTGATCAAATTAGGTCTATTATATAATTTGCCGGAAATTTTCTTGATTAATGTATGCTAAAAATTGTATATGAATGCGCAGATATGTGTGTGTTCCTCTCCTGAATATCATCAACACTGTTTTTTGTTTTGGATTTTTTTAGCACATTCTACTTTTCTGGGCAGACTGAGTTGTATACATTTTATACGGTGAAAATTTGATTTTTTGGCTTTGGTAATGTGAAAGGATCGTTTATTGTTGTTTGCATTTAGTAATTGCTTTGTGGAAATGCTTATTCTGTTTTCTTCTTTACCTTTTTTTCCGCCCGTTACTAGAAGCAAACTGTGAAGAAGGATTTGTTTCAGTTGTTTGCTGAGAAAGTTAGAGACCACAAGGGACTGGAATCTAGATGGGCTGTTATGGAGCAAGCGCGAGTTGAATACTTCAGAGGAAAAGATTTCGTGAGCTTCGTGAAGAAACACCCCGAGTGTAAAGAGATTCTGGAAGAAGATAAAGACCTCGACACAGAAGATATAGCCAATGTTTTGTTGGGGAAGAACCTTTTGGTCCGCTGTGATCGTGTCACGAAAACTCTTCGTCCCGGGAAGAAAAAGCTGTCTACTTGGCCAGCTCATCTGGAGATCTTCCGTGTAAGTTTATTTGGTGCTGGTTCATATGCCAAACTGTCATTTTCTTTTCTCTTCCAGCCGCATGTTTTCATAATGGAACATGATCAGAATTGAAGAACAGAATGCCCGTATATGACTTTGAGTTAGATCTAGAGTAAAATTGCTGTTGAACATGTTGTCTTGTCTTATTTCTAGAGATACTCTTCCGCTTACAGCAATTGAGTGAAACTCACTAATACTCTTCTTTTTGAGTAAGATATGCTTCACTAGCTCGGGTATTTCAGACCTTTGATTTCGTTTTTCTCTTTTGTAACGCAGGATGATCAAGCTTTCTCTGAAACTGATGCCTTTTTTGCATGGACGTTTGAAAAACGGCATCCACTCTGGCAAACACTTTTGTCCTTCTTCTGGCCCGTATTGACTCTCGCAATTTGTTTGTTTCCTGTCTACCCACACCGTTGCAAACTGATTGTTCTCTACTCATGCGCTGGCATTCTTTTGATGATTCTCTCCTTACTTTTCGGTAAGCTCGACATATATAGTCTGTTTAATGTTGTTTTTCTTATGTAATTTGCACCTTAAAATGTCAATTCTGGAGAGTGTTCTCCATTATATGATCTAAATATAGTTGTCTTTTACCATTGAGAATTGAAAGAAGAACAATGATTTACTGGTTTAGAGTGGGGATATGTTATTTTAACTTGGCTTATACTGAATTTAGGCTTTCTTGATTACCATGAATGTTGCAGTGAGAGCAGTTGCTTACGGTGCTATGTGGATTCTTTTGGGAAAGCGTGTCTGGTTCTTCCCCAACATTCTTGCAGAGGAAGCCACATTGAAGGAACTGTTCCGTTTCTGGCCAAAGAAAGACGAGGAAGAACCGCCCAAGTGGACATCTCGACTTTTCTACACAGTAGTGGCTGTTGTTGTTGTCATGTTGCTTAGGCGCCATGCCCCTGATGAAGCTGCTCGGGCCAGGTATATAACTTAAACCAAGGTTACATCAATCGATTCCCACTTCATGAGAAGATATATAGTTCTGTCTATAATTGCTATGAGTACTCTGGTTGACTGAACCTTTACGGGTTCTTGGCTCATATTTTGTTTTGTTTTTTTGCAGTAGAGGCTGACTTGTGATGAGTTTTTGTGCATACAGGTACCAAAGAAGGATGTCGAACATCATTGATGATGTCCTTGAGTGGTCACCAAAGCTAGCACTCTCTGGTTTGATGGAGAATCAGCCACCTGTGAACATCACAGAGGCGGCTAACAACTCCTCAGATGCAGCAGGTCCCGACCATACAGAAGAGGCCGAGGCCGAGGCCGACTTAGACGAAACTCAAGGCGAGGAGGAAGCTGAAGACTCCATCTCTGATATAAAAACATAAAAATAAATATAGAAACGAAAGTTCACTGTAACAATAAGTCAGCTTATGTGACTAAGACGAGGTGAGTTCTTATAAAAAGTCTTGAAAGATTTTGTGGTATTCCATTACTCTTTTCATTTTTGGCACACTCTGGAGTTAAGTTATCAATCACATAGTTTTGGATTCAGAACTTTTCAAGTCTCGGACTAAAGCTCAGTAGTCACTTGCTAAGAAATGTTTACTTAAGATAGTTGACAAACAAAAACAGTAATATTTGACGTATCCCAAACTGGAAAACAAAAAAGCACACAAAAGTATTTGTACAAAACAAGAAAGAAAAAAATGAACTGAGAGAAAACTCTTCAAAGGCTGCTACCAAATAAGCCAACAAAGAGAGCCAAGAATGAATTGCCGCCTTGTGAGGTCACTTGATGGCTAGACGAGCTTGAGAAGGATGGTTTGAGGAAATGCTGTTCCATTGCTGCCCTGAACAGTCTCCTTCTTCCCTTCTCTTATAAGCTGAGCTCTGCATCTCATCGGACTGATGTGTTCTATACTTATCATTCCAAGCTTCAGGTTGATCAGAATTAGATGACGTGGGGAACTGAGTAAGTCGAGAATTGCTCTTTTCGCCAGCTTTTTGTTGTGAAGCTTCAGTGTTCGTTTTCCTTGCAAACCGTCCTCCAGTACCCCTAGGCCTCCTCATAGCATGCTGATGCCGAGATTCGTGGAGATATGGCTGTGGAGCAGGCCAATAAAAAAACGAAAAGAAAAATTGATGCATTAAGCAGTGTGATGGGCACACATTTAGATCAGAGCTCACAAGAAACTAACAGTATTCATGGTCGACATTTACCTTTCTGGATTTTATTAGCTTCTTCTCTAGTTCAGCCTTGGCCCGGGCCTGCCTTCGCCTCAGAATCGCCTGGTACTGTTTAGCATTCACGTAAACTGGTTCTTGTGCCATATCAGGAGGCAGTGGCATTCTTGAATGAGGCATCCCACCATATGGAACATAAGCCTGAAAGGGAAGTGCTAGCTATCAGAAAGTCACATGGAAGAATAAATCATGTCGCAAAGTTAATTATAATTTTCTTGTTCTATCCAATAAACGACCACCTTAAATCAGAGTTTGTTTAATCATCAAAAACACTTGTATAATCCTCACACCATGAACACTGTTGTTAAGGCACTTTTAAACATGCTAGACTTCAAAGCACCTACGACTAGTAGAATATCTTAACCTGCAATCTCATGTCTCACAAACCCAATAGCAGCCACAGATCATGGCAGACGTACCATCCAACCGTGGGGCACATGATACAATCAAATAGTCTTAACAGTGAAAATTAATTGAGGATTAAGGAAAGCATCATAAATAGTTTGGTAATAAAGTCATATATACCAAGGGATGATGTCCATAGGCTCCCATCATTCCAGCATAATATGGTTCCTGGTATGGATTTGAGGATGCCCATCCCTGCATAATTCATAACCGAAAACAAAACTGTAAGCGACCATATCTAAATAAGAAAAATCGAAAGAGTTGATATTTATCAGCTAGATCAAAGATAGATTGGGATATTACAACTGTGTGGCCAACAAGTTGAGGGTGAGGAGGTCGTGTAACGCCAGGATGCATAAGTTCTTGGTTTTTCTCACTGTAATCTCCAGCTGCATATCCAAATACAGTAACAACACTTGGGTCAAAAAGGTTAAAACACAACTGTAAGGAAATAGGCAAAATCATAAGCACCGAGAGAGAGCAAATCAAAATGCACCTGATTGTGGAGAAGTTGTAACATTCTCATCTCTATTAGATGGTGATTTCGACCCGTTTGATGATGATTCCCGTTTATTTTGGTTTTCCAATGCTATCGACTTGCAAGGCTTATCTCCAGCTTCCACAACAGAATTTGCATTGCAGGCAGCAGCAGCACGCCGATGCCAAGGGTTTAAACTATTTAACGACGACGATGATGTATGATGCAGCACATCTGAAACGACCTCGTTCCCACTGTCAGATTTTGAATGCATGTCTTCGATTTCCTATCCGAAATCGAACTGTTAGTGATGAATCTCAATCAACTAATCCAATTGTATCGGTCAAGGCCAAATAAAAATCAAAAATTTACACACAGAAGAAGAAAAATCAATACGATTTAGCAATCTCAACTTGTCAGAACTCGACGAAAGGAGTCAGTGACAAGTTAGCAAGCAAAACCCAGAAACGCTTTGGAGATGGAATTCGCCTAATCGGACAGAATTTCGCAACTTTGATAAAATTGAAAGAGGGGAATAAGGAGAGACGGAACAAAAACCCTAGAGCAAATGGTTATAAGCAGCTCATGCAATTGCAATCAACCACGAATCGATGATAGTCGAACATTTCAACATACCATTCAATCAGAGAACGATGAAGACCGTCTTGGAGGCCCCTACGGTGATTGACGGAGACGCTTCCGCTTGGGAGATGAACGACCTGAGGAAGTTTCCAGTCAGAGAAAAAAAAACAATTTTATGGAATTGAATTTTATTATTTTATATTTTGTTTTGATCGTCGAAGGAAGTACAGTACATATGAGTTTTGTTCCGTTTTGAATCTTGGTTGCCACGTGCTGGCCACGTGAACGGCGGCAACACAAAACTTTTGACTTATTTTATGGATAGATTTAAATAGGATAATTCATAATTCGATGCGAGTAGTTTCTCTGGGCCTATAGCGGGCTTCAAAAGCTCTAAATTATAAGGCCCATCATCTCTGGAAGATATGAAGTCTTCTGCTTCATTATTCATATCACCTCCCACTTCTTTCCTTCATTCTTCATTCTTCATTCTTCATTTAACTTATGTTATCTCTCAATCTAATGTTTTTAAGTGTATGTTTATTGCTTTTGAAACTTTCTAAACTTTGTTCTAAACTGTATTATTCATGGCTTATATAGCCTTGTAATTTATCTTTCTAAATTGAATAACCTTTATCAGAAGAAAAAAAACAATGGGACAATAATTTTTTAATCATTAAAAGGGTTAATTCGTTAAAACATAAATCACGATTTTATAAAATTATGTGATTGATTAAAATCTTATAGAATTGCAAAATCATTTTCTTTTTGTACGGGTTATCAACTAAAATCAATCATCATGTTTAGTGTTCTTTGTTCTTTCTGTCAAATCTATCTTCTTCATCTTTCTTAAGTAAATACAATATTAACTTTTTTCCACACAAAAAAAAAAATTGAGCTTCTTGGCTTTTATTTTTTTTATTTACTCGATGGTGGTTTTTGTAACATCTTTATGTGTTGTATATTTTCTAGTGAGAATAAAAATTAATTTGAGGAGAGTTTTTATTACTTTGATCCTAATATGGATTTGTATTCAGTCCCTGTGTAGAATGTAATTAGTCAAGAATGAATATGATATTTACTTACCAAAAAAAAAAGAATGAATATGATATTTGCTATCGAAAAACAAAAAGAAGAGAGAATGGTCTTTTCTGTATTATTGATGATCAAATAAAGATGTGTTTTTTTAACTTTTGTTTTTGTAAGAAATTATGGTGGAAAAAAAGAGAGAGAAAATGATGAGAAAAGCCGCACGAGTCGCTTCATTGGATTCCATTGGCAGATGTTATCCTCTGCCTCGACACTGCGGCCATCCCCACTAACTCTTCACATATTTCTCGTCTCTATGCTTTCGCTAATTTTTAAACATATCCATATTTTCTTACTAGTGAAAATTAGTTTTAAAAATGTAAGTTAACTAAAGCGTAACAAAAAGGGGGGAATTTAATTAGGGAATAAATTGAAAAAAAATATACTAAAACTTTTTAAATTGTAATATAAGAAAGAGAAATGAAGTTAACAAATTTGGATCTCTAGACAAAACAAAATTGAGCTTATCTACCATTATTTTACATACCCAATAAAAAAGGGAATATCATAAACTATTTTTTTCTGGTTTTTTTATTATTATTATATAATAATCAAGAAGTGTGTGCATACTGCACACATATGCATATAATTATTAATTTTTATGCGGTGCTGCTAAATAGTTTGAGAATCACAAATTCAGCGGTGTAAACATGTAACTAAAGATGATCGGTGCAGTTTTGATGATAATGGGACCTAAACTTAGTGTGATGTTCCGTGTAGAAAGTGACAGTTTCTGTCAATCAAATAGTACTTAGTTTTATTAGAAAAGCTGCATATGTCACTTCCTAATCAAATACGACTAACTGAGATATAGTAATTCAATTTTTAAGGAATTTGACTGTCAAATGAACGTGGAACCTGAACAAACTCAAGCATTAGCAATATGAACAAACCAGAGAGGAAGAACGATGCATTGGGTGAACAAAAATAGAAAATCTCAATCCACACCGAAACGACAAAAACTGACAAAAATAAAATAGGCTAGAAATTAAAGTCAGTAGCAACCTAACACATAGCACTTAGAAAAAAAGGGAAGCAAGAAAAGTATAAGATAATTAAAGGGTTGGGTATCAATTATAGTTTAAATCGTAATTGATTTTAAATATACCCTACCACAAAACTCAAACCGACTTCATTCAAATTATCCCAAAAAAACAAGCGCCAAATGAACAAAAATGTAAAAAATAAACACACCCAAAATAATAAGAAAAGTAAAACATCACACGAAACATAATAATATACTCTTCGTTATTGTATTAACAAATCAAAGAGATAAAATTTTGATAATCTTCTCATACTACTACACTCTCTATCGATCCTATCATTAATAACAAAAAAAAAGACTAATAATATATTATTAATTCAAAATCTGTTCATCGATCGTGTGCTTTGACGAAGAAGAGCTCTATCTCCGGAGGAGCAAAGAAAACGATCTGTCTCCGTCGTAACACGCAGTTCTGTGGGACCCTTTGCTTCTTCGGCGCCGGTGGACACGTCAGCATCTCCGGTATCCGAGACTTCTGAGCTTTCGGGGTACAACAGCCGCCTGGTGACGTCAGCACCTCCGGAGAAGGAGAGGGAACGGAGTGGCTTGTTTCTTGAGGAGAAAACGACGTAGTCGTGGAAGAAGAAGACGAAGAGACAATAGTAGATGAAGAAGTATGATCGAGAGTAGTAGTTGTGTCGGTGTTATTGTTGTTGTTGTTGTGTTGTTTCTTGAAATGGGTTCTTTTGAGTTTCTTCTTCTCAGCTCGGTTTGGTTTTCTTGCCTTTTTTGATGCCATTTTAGACCTAATCAAAAGAGGGGTTTTTCAAGAAAATGAAAAATAGGAAGAGTTTTTTTTTCCTTTTTTTGCGAGGTTAGGTGAGAGAAAGAGAGAGAGAGAGGAGAAGAAGAAGAAGAAGAGAGAGAGAGAGAGTCGTTGCCTATTTGCTTGGTGAGCATATATAGTACGAGACACGAGTCAACACGTTAGTGGGAGTGTCACTTTAAAGTTTCTAAATTTTGACTACCTACCTAAAGTTTTCACTGAGACGAACAAAATAAAAAGTGATGGACTGATGTTTAAAAAGGTAAAAAGATTTCTTTCTTTTTTTAAGGATCAATTGATGTAAGTCTGACCAACAAAATGGGTCGTGTATTTTTATTTGCCGTTTTTAAAGACTAAAAGCGTAAGCATTAATAAGTCTTTGACTAGGTTTAAAAAGGAGAGTAATTTTTTTCAACTAAAAATGAATTTTACTACAAGTTCTGCTTTGTTTTCACTTTTCATCGATGAAAAAAAATAAGGGAAAGAACAAAAAAAACAAAAATAGCTTTGTTTTGCTGAAAAGTAGAAAAATAGGTAATTGCAAAAGAAACTTTTTGTCTACAAAACTTATGAATAAAATATTTTCCGCTTCAGCTTCAATAGGTTTTGAAGAAGAGTGGAGAAAAAGATTTCGAATGTTAATATCGAATATATTTGTCATGATACGTGGAGAAACAAATTCACAGTCTGTCATTTTTATTTTTTTTCAGTCTGTAATTTTAAATACACAGAGAACTTCCGAACAATATTTTCTTTAGTAAATGTTCAGAAAAAAACAATATTTTCTTTTCATCTATGATGTATCCACCTATTTAGTTGTATAACCTTATGTATACACTGACTATGTTAATTCGGTTTGATATATATAAAATCATTTGACGAAAAAAAAAATATATTTTCCATTTTATTATTTTTATTTTGTTTTTTTTTTCTTTAAATTCAACTTGCTATTCTAATATATTCACCAGTCAAAGCCGAAGAATCAAAGAATCCATATGAAATATTAAATAAAAATATGTTTGTTCCAAGATATAATGCAAAAAACAACAACAATGCAAGAAAGTCGCCAAACCAAAAAAGATATAATGCAAAATTACGATATATAATACGAAAGTTTATACTTACGGTGAGATTTTGAAAGTTGAAAAAAAAATAGGGGTAAGATATGTTGATTAATGTTATACGTTCGAAATGTTATAAGGTTGTTGTTTTTTTGGGACCAAATTAGAAGGTTTGTTGTTCGTTAATGGAGAATTCTCTTGAGCCACTATAATAATAAACCGGCAAATTAAGTAAAAGAAAGAAAACAAAAATAACATAAAACAGGGATATCTTTGTAAGGTAACATACATGATGTCATAAATTCAGGTTAACAGTAGTGCTGGTGCACATTCTTGACTCCTTGACAATTCACTTATTGGAAGTAGTAAAACATTTCTATTAAAATACATAAATGGTGTCGGACGCGAAAGAGAGAGAGAGAGTTATACTGACGACCCCTCCTCGCCCCAAAAAAAGGTTAAATTATTTGGATTTGGATGCACATAGGACCCGACAGCGACAAACGAGATAATTGACCTTTTTTCCCATTTTAATTAGTTTGTTTTTTTGCTTTTTTGAGTAGATGAGGTTACTATTATTTAACTACGTTTTCTACCGTCCAAATAATCGTGTACAGAATGTGAGGCTTAAAAAGCCAACTAATGATCACATAACACTTTTCCTACAATGCCATTTATTACTATATCCAAATATTCACACGCAAAACCAGTCTAAAATTTTGTATATTTAATAGGTTTTGAATATATTAATTTTTTTTTTTTTTGGTTTATTCTATCAAAGAGATGTTGGTTCAGTGGTAGTGTATAGTTAGTTTCCTTTGTTTTCTAGGTTTAGATTTTTTTTTGGAATGTAGAGCTATTTTAAAAATCGAAATATTTAAAAGCTAGTGAAAAAAATTATGGATTGAAGATAAGAAACTCACATGATATTAAAAAAAAAAAAAATAGAGTACTCCATTACACTATATTTAGGGGAAACATGGAGTTAATTAAAAAACTATAACCGGAAAAACAAAAAGAAAAAATAATAAGGTAAAGTTAACACAAACTTTGATGTAGGAAGGAAGGAAAGAAATCACGTGGACTGACATGCAAATTCAATGTATATAAAGTATAACTACAAATATGGGTTTGTGTACACCCCAACTAACTCTTTCCGATTTTAGTTGAGAGGTATGGTTGTACCAGTTTTAGAAACAACAACAATGCTATATTTATAAAAAATAAAATAAAAATTTGTTTGGAGTCTGAGTTTAATAATAAATTTTAGAAGTGAACAAACCTTTTAAAACCCCAAAAGTACATAAATATGCGAGATTGGCTCTTGTCATGGGATCCTAAACATAGGATTCACAATGCAAAGCGGCAATTTAGATTCTCATACGTCTCAAGTGTTCACACAGACACAGATAAACGAGTTTGTGATTTCTTTTGTTAGGATTATGGAAACGTTCATTTTAAATTCGTTACAAAAATATCTCTCATATTAATATCACCATATTACGTACAAGCACAGTTTGATTTCGTAGAGCAAAAAAGTTTTAAGAGCAAAATGTATTTTTCTTAAAAAGTATGAGTTTTCCATTAAGATTGACATTTTGAAAATGTTTACAAAAAATAATACAAATAAAAAGAAAGCGAGATTACGCGATGTTTCTTTTCAACAAACCCTTATTCACTAAAATTAACAAATATGTGTGATTCTTCTTCGAAATCTTTTAAATCTGCGAGGCCATCAATTTCCACATGTTATCGCTTTCTCAATCCAACCTCACAATCATCAATTGATAGCAAACATAACATAGTGTGGTATTGCAAAATAATTAGACTTCGCGGCTGCTTCCATCTCTGACTTTTCCATTATACAATACAGTTTTTCTTATAAATAAGGGTACACTCCATGACCTATAGTGGAAGACTTGGACTTTGGATTTGAATATAGTAGTTCTTTTGGTTTACAGATTAAGGATTTTTAAATCCAAAGGACATATAAAACCCAACAACAGTATATATGCGTTCCAATGCCTAACCATTATGAAAAAACCGATTTAATCATCGAATATGACGAAGTTAGCGGCAAAGAAAAACTCTATGAGAAGAGACAAAACGGTTATCGATTAAAATCAAACACAAACCAGATAGTAAAGAGAAAATAGACAATATCCATCCTTCAAAGTGCTGGATCTTTTGTTTGTAGAGCATCCAATAAAAATAGGTCGCGAGAGAGATAAAATAGATTCGTTTTTTTTTTGTTTTGCCGACTAAAATGGATTTGTTTTTGCAGCCTTTTAAAAAAATAGAAATGATCAACTTTTTATTGTGACTTTAAACAGTTTAATTTAAATAATTGTCAGACTCCCTTCGGATGTGTGCAAGAAAGCAGAATGACAAAAGACAAGATGTAGTTTTCAAATGGATAAACCCAAAGTTTCCTTCTGCTTGCATAGTAACATTTACAGAATAGAATAATAAATGGTAACAATTATTATGTTCAGGCCGTACATTTTCTTTTTATTTGATATTATTGCATGGTCTGCTTATAAGTTTTTAGAAGTGAAAACAAAAAAAAAGCAAGAAACAAATAGCCCAACAAACTATTCTTTTTTGGGCACAACAACTAACTATTCAACCATAGTATTATACATATATGTCCATGGTTTTGGCCTTTACCAATAAAATGTCTGAAGTACTATCAAAGACAGGAAAATAAATACAGAGAAAATGCTCCATACTGTTTATGTTTTGTCACCAAACTAACATATCACTGCAGACAAATTGCCTTTTTCCAGTCTGTTTACAATAATGAGCACTACAACGAATCCAAAACGATTTTATCTCTTCAAGGTTTCTGTCGTTTTAAACCACATGTCTCACAGACTTCAGCAAAAGCCTAATGTTACAATCCAACAAGGGTTCTTAGTTCTTACGATATGCTCAGCGATGATAAAGCCACACAGATAGCAACGCGAGTGAATAAAAAAGACAATGTAGCACCCCCGTTTGATTCAAAACTTAACTCTATTGATGCAGATGCTCGGAAATCTACACCAATACGACACAACAAAACCTAAAGAATGGATCAAACTAGTACCCTGACCAGATAGTACATCGAAACCGGAACCATCAAAAGCGTTGAAATTGTGATCTTCTGACAATCACTGAAGAAAATAAAAAGGGTATGAAAGTACCATGACAAGTGGTGGATCACCTTCCTCTTGATAGCGCCTCCTCTAACTCCTCAACCGATGAAGGAAACAGCTCTATGTAACGGCTCCCAAGCGTCTTCCTGTCCTTGACCATTGCAGCTCTCGATTCTTCTGCGCTCCCAAACTCGACAAACGCCTCTCCGGTGGGCCTCCCTTCAACATTGACGGTAACATGAACAGAGTCCTCAGACAGATCAAAATCTCTGAAGAAGTCAAGAATGTCTTCCTTTCCTGCTGAGAAAGGTAATCCTCTCAGCCTCAAGACACCCGTGTGCTCAGCATTCTCTTTCCCATCATCACTCGATCTAGCCCTCTGCACGTTTCTGCGAGGCGAAAATCCTCCACCACTTACACCACCGCCACCTCTTCCACCACTGCCCCCGCCGCCACCTCCTCCTCCTCCACCTTCAGCACCAAGACCACCTCCCCCACCGCCAGTAGGTACACCGTGGACACGGGATTCCGCAACCTCATTAGCAATAGCCTTATAGTACTCTTGCTTCGTACTCCTGAAAACCTCCACATATCTCCTTCCCATGTTCTGTCTGTTCTTATGGAGGGCGAAATCGACCTGAAGGGGATAACCCAGAACGCAAAAGGCTTCCCCAGTGAGCTTATTGTTCTTGTGAACAAACAAGACATCAACCACATCTAGACCATGGAAGAAGTCTACTACATCGAGCTCTGCGCAGTCAAAGGGCAGACCACGGAGTCGAACCACAGGGAATGCAGGAGGAGGCGGAGGAGCAACGAATCCATAAGGGTTATACATAAAGCCAGAACCAGGATGAGGTCCATAGAACGGTCCTGGAGGACCTTGATCGATCATTCTTTGACGCTTAGGTCCCATTTCACGCCCATCAGGACCATCTCCATATCTACATTCACCAGAACCAAATTACAGCTAAGAATTAAAAACACAGTTTCTTCAATTTTGTTTAAACTAAAGCAAGACCTCCTACACCACCATTCGGAGAGATTGCAGGTCGAAAATTTCCGATCAAACAGAACAAGTAAAGGAAATCGAAACAGATTAAACTCTACCAGGAGCTCAATTGAAGTGATTTGTGTATGAATCGAACCCAATAACCAAAAAACCCTAATTGCCGAAACTAATGTAATCAAATCATTGACGAGCAAATCGGAGATAATCTGGGGCTTACCCTCTGTAAAACATTGTCGCCTGCGCAAACTATCTTCGGTGTCGCCTGTGTGGGATGATCAAATCGATGGGAACTTTCGAGGAGCTTCTCTGATTTTGAACCTTCGAATTTCGAATCGTGCCTTAGAAATCTCAGCTCAACGGAAGAAGCGTTTAAAACTTAAAATTTTGAAGATGAAAACTGAAAGAGGAAAATAAAGCTGAATTGGGCTCTTGGTCTTGGGCCTTTACACATTAAGACGATCTTGCGGATCAACTTCCGTGAGGGTATTTTTGTGTGTATATATAACCGGACGTTATATATAATTAAATAAAGGAATTGTACAACAACAGTCGCTTTGGCCGAGTGGTTAAGGCGTGTGCCTGCTAAGTACATGGGGTTTCCCCGCGAGAGTTCGAATCTCTCAGGCGACGATATTTTAATTTTTTGCCTTAAAGGCTGAAACCATGTGTTGTACCATGGTCAATTTGTACAATGAATCCAGATCATTCTCTTTGATTTATATTCATTTTACAAATTGCAACACACATGGTTTAAAGAACGATAATTAAGTTGTATGTTTTTTCTTCTTCTCTTTGTTTTGTCACGGGGTATCATTTATTTTTCTTGCAAAATGATACAATTCCATTTGATTTAAAATTGTTTATGGAATTTCATAAAAGTTAACAGGGTATACCAGTAGATTTGAATTGAAAAATAACAAAACAGACATGCAGATATGTGTATACACCACATAGATAAAATAATAAGAAATTGACATGAGGTGCATATATAGATAAAAATGTCTGAGAAGAAACAACAAATGGATACAAAAAAAAAGACAAGAGAGGTTGAAAGAACGCACTTATGCAATTACAAAAAGGTTCAAATTCAAAAATATACACACACTCGTGCTTGCTCGGGAACATCTCCTGCTTCGTTTATATATATATATACTCTTTGTGAAACTAATTAACATATCAAAATAACATGTCTTCTAAACTATATAGTGTATTAGACTTTTGGCGCCAATCTTTTCGAGTTCACACGTTGCGACCACTCCATTTTCTGTTCAAACCCACTAACGTTGACCCAAAAGAACAAAATTTTCATAAAAACATTTTGGACTCAGTTGAACTCTTATAAAAGAATAACTCATTGATCATAGAACTATGCTTTTAAAGTATTACCAAATCTTCTGGATCAAAATCTATCGTCAAAATATAAAGAACAGAAAGAATGAAATGGTAAAATGTGAAAATGATGAAAATTGATGATATCATAGGACTCGCACCAGAGCAATACCACTATTTTATTTCATAGAAAATGTTTGTAATAGTATTAGAAACTCTAAAGAATATACTATTATAAAAACATATATATGGGATAACGGCAGAGTACTTTATATATAGAGTCTCTATATACGTCAACATTTAGGTGATCTTATGAATCTAGTGGTTGTAGTAGTTGGTTTTCTTATTACTCGGTGTATAACATCTAAAAACGCTAGGGAAAGTTGCATTTCAATTATTATTTTTTCCTTGTAAAATTTCATTTGATTACTACTAGAAGTTATGTCAATTAGTTAAATAAAGATTTGGAGTTCCCAAGTAATATGTTTCTGAAGCCGAGCCGACATAGAGATGAGGCCACCAACGCAAGTGCTGTCCTAGATCACGACCGTCTCTTTTTCCAACGCGATCAATCTCCCCACCAAAACCCAAAATGTTTATCAACTCTTGATTCTATGCTCTCTCTCTCTCTCTCTCTCTCTCTCAACGTTTTGTAATTCACTGTTAGACATTAAAGGAGACAAACTTTTATCCTTGATTCCCGATCCTGTCCATTTTATTTGATCCTTTCCATACTCTGTCTGTCTAATATGGACTATTTCATTTTCTCAGGGATTCAAGCTTTTATCGGTATCAAAACTCAAACTAAATAACCAAACCAACAACAATACATATGATCATCCAACATTCAACCCAAAACATCTTATAGATTAAAAACCATTATTGATTTTAATCAATAGGTTAAAAAAACTAAGTAATATGTATTGCAGATTATATAGTGATAAGTTAGTTTACCAATCTTATGAAAAAGAAGAAAAAAAACAATTTGACACCAATCACGTTATCCATTTTAATCTTACAACTATATATAAATTGTTTTTCATATGATGATTAAATCAATTCATATTAACGTATTTGGATGATTAAAACCTCGATCAAATTTTTTAATTACTTAGAGGTTTTGAGCTTTTGACCCATAATTTTTTGAATTGAACTATCGAAGAAGTGATTTTCAGGCGCATTCCCTTTGGAAGGTCCCTTAATACACACTAATAAAACTGCATACGCTTCGTTATTTACCCGATCTTAGATATCCACTATACGTTGTGACAAGAAAGCTTTAATAATACTTAATTGCTTATATGGTTGTTTCATAAAGATTTAATAATTGACTTTGTTTTAATAAATACATGCGTGCACTTCGAGTCCCAAGATAGTAAGTTTCTTTTTCCCTTCTTCAAACTTTCTCTTTGTTTCTTTTCTCCCTACCATCTTCTCCGTATCCTTTTTCTTTAAATTAGTATATCATATGCTATTTCCACCGCTTTCACATCGCAAACCTTATATATACACACATGTCTGTATACACTCATACACACACTCACATATTAATTATATACATGCATATCTAGCTTTATTTGCTCTCTAATACAAACCACATCATCTAGAGATATCGTGCCTTCTTCTTATTCTCTCTGTCTTCTCCTCAAAGTAATGTCTGATCCAGCTTGTATCTTTAATAATGGATATGTCGACTACTATGACTATAGCTTCAACTATTCCACTTCTCTCTCACACATCTACGACTCTCATGGCAGCTTCTATTACCCTCATAATACCACAAACCCAATCATCAACACAGAAAAACCTAATTCTACTTTACCCGACTCTCCTCCACTCAGAGAAGCTCTTCCTCTCCTTAGCTTAAGTCCCATTCATAAGCATCAAGAACCTATTGTTCATCCTCATGAATACCATTTCATGGAGACGACCGAAACTTCTTCTAATTCAAACTGTCTTGATCAATACCAAGAAACTCATCATCATGATGTAACAGTGGATCTTCATCTAGGGTTAACAAACCTCGGTGGCGATGCTATTGCCTACGGTGGTGGTGGGAGCAGCAGCAGCGATGTCATCCTTGATTCTACCGACCAAGAGCATCATCATGATGATCATCAAGATAGTCGTCAATATCAAGGAGTAGAAGTTACACTTGCTTCTGATCATGATGATGATGGTCATGGTGGTGTACAAAGGGGTAATCATCATCATCATCACTAATGGATCCCTACTCCTTCTCAGATTCTGATGGGTCCTACACAGTTCTCTTGTCCTCTCTGCTTCAAGACCTTCAACAGATACAACAACATGCAGGTAATGATATTATTCATCCAATAAACCTAACTCTAATTAGTTCCTAATTTCTCTAAAATGATTTTAAAGATTTGACTTTTTGTTCATGAAAAATGGATCTCAATTTATTTACTTTTATTATTTTTTATTCTAATTAATAAATCTCGTCATTTTTCTCAAATCTTCATCATGAAAAAATCTCTAGCACACACTACAACTTTTTTTTTCTTCATAATAATTGTTACTAGTATTAAATCGAGAATAACTTTTCATTTGATGGTACAAGTCATCAGCTGTACGATGCATTGATGATGGCTATGAGAAGATCAACTAAAATCAATCAATAGGTTTCAAATCAAGAAGTTCTTCTTTAACCAATAGTCTTTTTTAGACTGACTCCTTCTAACCCTAAAATATGATTAGTCTTCCTCTTCCATTTTTGTACTCTCTTGATTTCTGCGCAGTTCTACTACACAACACTCATTACCCTAAAAAGTAAAAGAAAAAGAGGAAAAAATGTTTTTCAGAGATTTTTATTTTTGTTTGATACCTCTTTTATATCTTTTACTTTACATAAATTTATTCTAAGATATTTTATTCCTATTAACCCTAAGCAATCATACATAGTTAGATCTCAATCTCATACGTACTTGTGCAAGTATACACAAGAGAATATGATCTAAAAGCACATGAACTACTAATTTGATTAGCGTAAAAACACAAATTTATACAATACTGTGTCTAGAATAACACGAATTAACTGTAAATATCTTGAAACTATATGAAGTTTAATTTGTGCAAGTCTTTTACTCTTATTACATATATTTAGCTATTCCACTGATCTCTTTGGTGTTTGGTCATTGCACAAATTTACATTGTGACAGTTGATTGCATTTCGAGATTAGTTTTGGAGTTTAATCTGAAATCTTTTTCTTTATCATAAAACCAAATAAATATTCAAGCTATGCGCATAACTTGAAGTAATTAACGTTACACATGTTTTTATTTTGCCGGAATTAGATGCACATGTGGGGACATGGCTCACAATACAGAAAAGGACCGGAGTCACTAAGAGGGACACAACCAACGGCAATGCTGAGGCTGCCTTGCTACTGCTGCGCAACGGGCTGCAAGAACAAAATAGACCACCCGAGGGCAAGGCCGCTCAAGGACTTCCGTACGCTTCAGACACATTACAAGCGGAAACACGGTGCGAGGCCCTTTGCTTGTCGTAGATGTGGAAAGGCCTTTGCGGTCAAAGGAGACTGGAGGACGCACGAGAAGAACTGTGGGAAGCTTTGGTATTGCTCATGTGGCTCGGATTTCAAGCACAAGAGGTCGCTTAAGGACCACGTCAAGGCCTTTGGTAATGGTCATGTCCCTTGTTTTGGCATTGATTGCTTCGGCGATCATGAGGACGAGGAGGCTGCTTCTGATGTCGAGCAGCAAGAATGATCAGTTTTTTTTTTTTTTTGGATTATTAATTATTGATGGGAATAGCAGAAGCCTTTACTGTTTTAAGGTCTTCGTTAATCAATTTGCAGAATTCTACGTGCATTAGTAGTACTCTTATTAATAAACTCTATAATTTAGAAAAGAGAATTTGGTGAAAATATACCCAAAAAATCATGCTATTGTGATGAATAATACATCAGATTTATCGAAACTTTGAAAAGTAGCCTTTATCATGAAACTACCTTAAAAGAAATCTATTGGAGATATATACGATAAATGTAAACCTTAGGAGAAAAGTATAATTTCCTTATTGTATTAAAGAGAATTTCCTAAATTAGAAAGGATGGTTTAGCCGACATTAGTCATGTATAAATACATTTGTCCATGAATGTTAATAAACAAGTTAGTTCGATATCTAAATCTACATGGTATCAGAGCATAAGATCTAATAAACCTAAAATCGTTTTTCTGTTTTCTTGGTTCTCAAGTTTTCTGTGTCTTCTTCTTCGTGGCCGTGCATCATGATGGATGACAATACGCCATCTCCAAAGCATGTGGCAGAGAAGGTTGATAAAGTCGTGTCAATTTCGCCGTATTCGTTGTACGCATCTGATAATCCTAGTGCGATGATCACTTCGGTTTAATTGACCGGAGAGAATTACAATGAGTGGTGCTCAGAGATGCTTAATGCAGTTCAAGCCAAGCGCAAATTAGGTTTTCTCAATGGCACATTGACGAAACCTGGAGTTAACAGTCCTGACCTCGAAAATTGGTTAACTGTTAACTCCATGATTGTTGGATGGATCCGTGCATCCATCACACCAAAAGTTCGGTCTACCGTGACATATATCACCGATGCTCATCTATTGTGGTTGAATCTCAAGCAGCGTTTCTCAGTCGGAAACACCGTACGAATTCATCAAATCAAGACTCAGCTTGCTTCGTGTAGACAAGATGGACAACCAGTGTTAGACTACTTCGGTCGGCTTTCTACTTTGTGGGAAGAATTGCAGATTTATCAGCCAGTTCATGTATGTTCCTGTGGAAGAGCAAAGACGATCGAGACCGAACGTGAACATGAGAAGATTCACCAATTTGTGTTGGGCCTTGATGATTCCAGATTTGGGAGTCTCTGCACCAACATCATAAGTACTGATCCACTTCCCACACTTGGAGAGATTTACAATAAAATAATTCGAGAAGAACAACGACTTTCATCGGCTCGCACTCGTGATCAAAATACAGAGGCTGTTGGGTTTCTCGCACGTCGTGATACCTCAACACCATCTGCTCCTCGTCAACAAGTTGAATCAAAGGGACAAAACAGAGCAGATAATTCGATTCTGCGATCTCGCACACTCTGTTCTCACTGTGGCAGAACAGGGCATGAGAAGCGTGATTGCTGGCAAATTGTTGGATTTCCGGAGTGGTATACTGAGCGTGCTCAGAGCACTGGTCGTGGTCAAACTGGTGGTGGCCGTGGTAAAGGAGGACATGGTGGCAATAACGGTGGTCGTGGATGTGGTCAAGCAACTGCCGCTCATGCTACAAGTTCAAACTCGTCTTTTTTCCTGAGTTTACCGATGACCAATGGCGAGTTCTCACTCAATTGATTCAATAAAAGTCGGGAACTAAAGCTTCCGAAAAGTTGTCTGGTAAGAAAGATTTGGGCGACGTTATTCTCGATACGGGAGCTTCCCATCATATGACGGGAAATCTGACGTTGTTAATCAATGTCGAGAATATATCGCCATGTTCCGTTGGGTTTGCTGATGGAAGCAAAACCTTTGCGATGAGCAAGGGCTCTTTGCCACTTTCGGCCAAAATCACACTGTCTAGTGTTTTATACGTTCCAGATTTAAACTGTACCCTTGTTTCAGTTGCTAAATTGTTGAAACAAACAAGTTGTTTTGCAATGTTTACTGATACAGTTTGTGTTTTACAGGACCGTTTTTCGAGGACGCTGATTGGAACCGGTGAAGAGCGTGATGGTGTGTATTACTTTACGGATATTGTCTCAGCAAAGAGTCATCGAGCTGAAGCATCTTAAGATCAAGCTTTGTGGCATCAGCGTTTGGGGCATCCGTCGTTTTCAGTATTTTCGGATTTATCAGTGCTTTCTAGTTCTTTGAAATCAGCTAGCTCTAGTCCTTGTGACATTTGTTTTAGAGCAAAGCAAACTCGTGAAGTTTTCTATGATAGTTTGAATAAAACAACAGAGTGTTTTTCTATGATTCATGTTGATGTTTGGGGGCCATATCGTGTTCCTTCCTCCTGTGGAGCAGTATATTTTTTGACAATCGTGGATGATTTATCACGGGCAGTTTGGACATATCTTTTACTCGCAAAGTCAGAAGTCAAAGATGTCATAAAGAAGTTTCTTGCTTATACGGAAAGACAGTTTAACAAGCACGTCAAGATCGTACGGAGTGATAATGCCACCGAGTTTATGGTTCTCTCCACGTTTTTCAAAGAACAAGGTATTATACACCAAACGTCTTGTGTTGGGACGCCACAACAAAATGGAAAAGTGGAGAGAAAGCACCGCCATATTCTCAATGTCTCGAGAGCAATCATGTTTCAAGCAAGTGTTTCCATCAAGTTCTGGGGTGAAGCAGTTTTGACTGCTGCGTATTTAATCAATCGAACTCCCACTTCGATTCACCGAGGTCGCTCTCCCTTTGAGATTCTTCATGGTGTTAAGCCTGATTATAATCAACTTCGTGTGTTTGGTTCAGCGTGTTATGCGCACCATATAAGTCGTGATAAGGACAAGTTCAGTGAACGAAGTCGCTTGTGTGTGTTTGTTGGTTACCCGTTTGGTAAGAAAGGTTGGAAGGTTTATGATATCGAGCGCAATGAATTTTTAGTCAGTCGCGATGTCATCTTTAGGGAAGACGTGTTTCCTTTTGCTAAGCCCGAGGTCTCTCCGTCTCCACTAGCACCTCCATATGTGGACTGTGACGAGGATTGGCTAATCTCGCCAATCGTAAGGGGGAGTAATAACGATCCCTCTTCTCATGTTATGTCTGAAACAGAGCCTCATATTATGTCTGAAACAGAGCCTCATATTGCCTCTGAAACGGAGTCTCCTGTTGTTCCTGATCCGTTACCAACAGAACTTCATGTCAAAACAGAATCATCAATTGCTGAAGCTCCTGCTCCGACTAGTGTTTCAGAACATCCACAAGATCTTGGTAGAGGTCATCGAGAAAGAACACAATCTGTTCGGCTAAGAGACTATGTCACGTACAATGCAACTGTCTCGCCTAATACACATCACGCTCTTCCCAACTCCATGTCCTCGTCAATGGTCCAAGGTAATTCACTCTACCCACTCTCTGATTTCGTAACGGATGCTCAGTTTTCTCCAGGTCACCGTGCTTACTTGGCAGCTATTACGGCTGAAACAGAACCGAAACATTTTAAAGAAGCGGTTCATATTAAAGTTTGGAATAATGCGATGACTACAAAAGTGGTTGCTCTTGAAGACAAATATACTTGGGATCTCGTTGATCTTCCTCCTGGAAAGGAAGCGATTGGTAGTCAATGGGTGTTTAAAATAAAGTACAATGCAGATGGGTCTATCGAACGATATAAAACTCGTCTCGTCGTTCAAGGGAATAATCAGATTGAGGGTGAAGATTATAACGAAATGTTCGCTCCGGTTGTTAAAATGACAACGGTTCAAACTTTACTTTGTCTTGTTTCGGCCAATCATTGGGAAGTCTACCAAATGGACGTACAAAATGCATTTCTTCATGGAGATCTTGAGGAAGAAGTCTACATGAAACTTCCTCCTGGATTTCGTCACACTCATCCGAACAAGTTTTGTCGGCTCCGGAAGTCTTTGTATGGGCTTAAACAAGCTCCCCGTTGTTGGTTCAAGAAGCTCTCCGATTCATTGCTTAAGTTTGGTTTTGTTCAGTCTTATGATGATTACTCCTTGTTCTCGTACTCAATCAAGAATATTGAGCTTCGTGTTTTGATCTATGTCGACGATTTGATTATTTGTGGCAACGATCCTTACATGCTTCAGAAGTTTAAGGACTATTTGGGACGTTGTTTTGCTATGAAGGATTTGGGCAAATTAAAATATTTTCTGGGTATTGAAGTTAGTCATGGAGCCGAAGGAATTTTTCTGTCACAACGTAAGTATGCGTTAGATATCGTTACCGAAACGGGTCATCTTGGTTCGAAACCTGCTCCTACACCACTAGAACAGAATCACAAGCTTGCTACAGTGACAGGTCCTCTTCTTGATGATTCGCAGAAATATAGAAGACTAGTTGGGCGCCTAATCTATTTATTGAATACTCGCCCCGAATTGTCGTATTCAGTCCATATTTTGTCCCAGTTTATGCAAAAACCTATGGAAGCACATTGGAATGCTGCACTTCGTGTTGTACGATTTTTGAAAGGAACTCCGGGTCAAGGTATTCTGCTCAAGTCTGATTCCGATCTTACTCTTACGATCTATTGTGATTCGGATTGGGCGTCGTGTCCGTTAACCCGACGATCACTTAGTGCGTTTGTTGTTATGCTTGGCGGATCACCTATCTCTTGGAAAACAAAGAAACAACGTACTGTTTCACATTCTTCGGCAGAAGCGGAGTATCGGTCGATGGCTGCAGCTCTGCGTGATCAAATGGATTCGCCGCATGTTGACCGGACTTGGTGTTGAGCAGACTTCTCCCACACGGTTCTTTTGTGATAGTAAAGCGGCTATTCACATTGCATCAAATCCGGTCTTCCATGAAAGAACGAAGCATATCGAAAACGATTGTCACGCGGTGAATGATGCGGTTAGTGATGGGCTTATTGTTATGCAGCATATTCGTACTGATTCGCAAGTCGTATATATTTTGACAAACGCACTTGGGCGTATTCCTTTTCAGAATTTAGTGTCCAAGTTAGGCGTTCAAAATCTTCACGCTCCAGCTTGAGAGGGAGTATTGGGAATTTATACGATAAATGTAAACCTTAGGAGAAAAGTATAATTTTCTTATTGTATTAAGAAGAATTTCCTAGATTAGAGAGGATGGTTTAGCCGACATTAGTCATGTATAAATACCTTTGTCCATAAATATTAATAAACAAATTAGTTCGATATCTAAATCTACAAAGTCATTATGAACAATTGACATTATGTCGTTCATATAATGCTCTAAGTTCTTTTAATTCTCGATTTGGAATTCTAACATACACTTATCTTCGTTCTTGCAAAAAAAAAAAAAAAAGATAATACATATACATATACAAACCAATTGAAAACTAGCTATATGAGTTCAAACTTCAAAGCAATTGACCTTTTTTTTTTTACAGTGGCTCTCACTTTTCTCTCAATATTACTGTATCTCTCTCTATTTAAAATTTTTAGTTTCCTTTTAGTAATTTTAGTTTGTAACAATTTTACAAAAAAAAAAAAAAAATTGATAAAAAGAATAAGTTATTTAAATTTTGCTAAAGTATGAATATGATATCAAGAATCCTAATTACATAATGTATTATATAAATTTCATGAATTTCCTCCAATAAATTTCATAACGTATTAATTCTTTTTTACCAGTCAAATGATTCATCAGTTTTTATAGCAGCTAAGCGAAGCTAAGGGACTTAATTTAACCAAATGAAAGTTTCTGATCCTTTTCATAACTTTACGAAGTCTTAGTCCCTAATTTTTCGAAATGTGGTTTACCCGCTTGCAGATGGTGCACCGGGTTATTTCGACCCGAGATAAATCCGGGTCAACATAAACCAGGGGACAGGGAAACGAGAAAGATGAAGAAAGGTTTGGTAGAAAACGAGGAGCACGCAAGGGTCAGGCATAATATGCTCACTAGGCTAAGAATTTGAGGAGAAAAGCTTTGGATTAGGATTTGGAGGTTTCCACTTTCCATCGATTAACCCTCAAAACTATCTCTTCCTTGGGATTTAGATATTCTCCTCGTCTCCGTCTTTATATACACACATTCTTCGTCTTCTCCATTATTGAAGTCGACTTAGGAAATTTACTTGGACAAACTTTTGGCTGTGTTTTGTTTCTACTGAGGAGAGCGATAAGGTCTTTCCTGTTCAATTCCAATCGGATATACAAATCGATGGATTCCCAGATGCTCGTGGCGCTTGGACTATCTCTCGTCGGGGGATTAAGTACTTCTTTAGGTGGGTCAGTCTCTTAGAATTAGGATTCATTGTTTTCGATTGTTTAAAATGGATGAATGAGTGTTCTTCTTGAGCTCCATTTCTGCCCTTTATCTACTATCTTTTGGTAAATTGTTGCTGTGCCATCAAATTGCTCGGTAAGAAGACTGGATTGTTTCTTTCGTAATGTTGTGTTATATGTGCGGGGATGTTGGAAATGCGTTGCTGATCTTGTGTTCAATACGTTGCTAGTTCCTAGATATGAACTTTTGATGAGCATAAGGATTTGTGGATCAAGTTTCTTATCTCCGTTACTTAGATAGCACGAGCGGCTTCAAGTTAGATGATTTTTTTCTTCAGTTTAATCGGGTTTCATGTTACTTTTGTAGGTGCGCTTTTCGTAGTTCTTAGTGAGACTCCCAATATGAAGATGCTTGGACTTCTACAGGTGACGCTAGATTATCCTCTTTCCTCTCAAGTATCATCTTACAGTTTTGTAATATTGGTCAATTTCTGGTAAAGCAGGGTTCCCATATAATTATATAAAGCAAATTGGTGGAGTTTCATTAATTGCTACGTTCTCTTTTTGTTTTGTCATCATTGCTATCTTCTCTTGTCTTTATGTTTATAAGGTGCTAGTGACTAGAAGTTGTGTTTCCATACCAACTATCTTTTCTGACTAAAGCTTTTCACTAGAGAAGATTTGATCCATATTGTAGGTTATTTATCTGATGATCTGATGATAGTAAGTCCTGCCTACAGGGGTTTGCGGCAGGTCTGATGTTGAGCATTTCGTTCCTGGATTTGGCTCATAATGCAATAAACTCTATTGGGTTCTTAAAAGGCAATCTCTGGGTTAGTACTTCTGTCCATCTTGTTCCTCAGTGGTTTTGTTATACAATTTTTTTGTTTTTTTCTTAACACTGAAAGTAATATAGTTTTCTAGTGACACAGTTTTTCGGTGGTGTGATATTCTTTGCGTGTATTGCCAAATTCATACCCGAACCAACACTTGGTCCTTCTACTGACGTAAAAAGAAGAAAGGCAAGAATGTTTTTTTTTTCTTCTAAAAAACAGTGTTCTTCGAAGGCTTTCTGCCCGAAATGTTGTGGTTCTATAGTATCATGAAAGTTTGGCAAATTTGTTGGTAACAGAAAAATGGAGACGAGGGAGGTAAGGACATGGCGAAGAAGCATCGCCGACAAGTCTTATATAGTGGAATTGTTACAGCTATTGGTATACTAACTTTCACTTCCATTTCTTTATGTTAATTTTATAGCTTAACTGTTTATCTAAACTCGTTATGTACATCTTTTTTCACTTTGAACTATAGGGATAAGCTTGCACAATTTTCCAGAAGGGATGGCCGTATTTCTCGGATCAATTAAGGTGAGGATGAAAGATTATGATGAACAAAAATATTTCAGAGAGGATGCATTCCGAAAAATTGTTGTCTCTCTATGCTCTCTGATGACCTGCATCACCAGTGTATTAATATCATCAATCTTTGCTTGTTGGGTTCTGCTTCACAGGGCATAAGAGTTGGTGTTAATCTGGCTTTGGCAATCGCTTTACACAACATTCCTGAGGTACATATTCTGTAACCATTAGAAATTTTTAGAGGCTGTCATATCTACGGACTTAATTAGCTCACCTTATGAAAAGAAAACTAGAAAGAATGTCATATCTAATATTGTTTTGCTGTGTATCCGGTTTGACTGTCTGTTTTCCACTATAAACTAATCTCAAAAACGAGTTAACAACTAGATTGTTCATTTCTATTATTTGACATGCTTCTCTTGCTGGCTCTGGTGTGATATTTTCAGGGTGTCGCGGTTGCACTTCCTATTTATTATGCAACAGAGAGGTAAGAGCATGGTTGCATATGGGTTCACATTTATTCCGGGGTCGTATTCATACCAAATCGATATTATATATGTAACAGCAAATGGACGGCATTCAAATTGGCAACACTCTCTGGTTTAGCAGAGCCTCTAGGTGTAATTATCGTGGGTAAGTTGCATTGGTTTCTTTGTTCATGCATGCTGCTTCTTCTGTACAAGTAGTACATTTTCTCTTGAGAGTTTTGAGAGAGTATCATAGATTGACACATCTTCCTTACAACGCAGCTTATCTATTCCCGAGCAGCTTGAGTCCAGAAATCCTTGAAGGCTTGTTGGGAGCAGGTAAGTAGGAACTCTGCCGAAAATCGATACTTTAGAGGTAAAAATCATTGGACTTGAAAAAAAGAATCAATACAAAACCTCTGTTGTTTTTATGATGCAGTTGGTGGAATCATGGCTTTCCTAACGTTGCACGAAATGCTTCCTTTGGCATTTGATTATGCTGGACAGAAACAAGCTGTGAAGGCTGTGTTTGTTGGCATGGCATGTATGTCTGCAAGGTAAAAAACTCGAATCCCAAATCCCGAGGCTTTTGCATCCTAAGTTCCTCTCTATGTAGAAGTTTATGATTGGTGTTGTGTTTGTCTCTATGTTTTTTGCAGTCTTTACTTTCTGGAGCTGAGTTTGCCTGAGACGATGAGCTTATGAGTTTAATTATGTCATGTGTGCAATAAATGCCGCCTCAAAGACAGAAAACAGTCTCTGGAGTAAAAGTCTCTTAGTAGCATCTGTAAAGACAGTGAAATATGTATGTAAACAAATGAGATTATTCTCTCTTTAATTCGAATGATTAGACTTTTTTTAAGAATGGGGTGGGCCAAAAAAATCGAACTGAACCGCGTAAATTAGATGATTCAGTTCCGTTTGGTTTTGGTTAAACTAAAAATTTCCAAAACTAAAAACTAAATTACATATATAGTAATACAACACATATAGTAATGAAAGGTTTTGGAGAAAAATAATATTGATATTTAAAAAAAAAAATTGATAAAAGGGAGAAAAAAAAACATTGATATTCGAATACGCAACTAACTTTCCTTTTTTTCTATATTATTTATCCCTAAAATTGAGTTCGAATTATCTTGATAAAGAAGGGAATATAGAAACTCGTTAAAGGAAAGGAAACCAAGAAGCGATCGTACCCTAACCTAACCGTTTATCTATATATATAGAGAGAAAAGAAGAGTGGTCAAAGTTTATTTGAAAGTAGAAAGAATGGCGACGACAAAGTATCTTCCAGAGGATTTGGTGGAAGAAGAAATATTATCTAGGGTTCCATTGACATCTCTTAGGGCAGTGAGATATACTTGTAAAACGTGGAACGCTTTATCGAGAAACCAAATATTTGGTCAAACAGGCGCAGGGAAACCGTTTACGGGGTTCATGGTGATGGACTCGAAGCTCTGTTCAATGGATTTCGATCTCGAACGATTCCAAAAGGAGGGCGACTTCCCTGAGCCATCGATAAAGGAAGCAAGCATATTCAACCAAGCCGACGAGAAGTCGAAAATCCTTGACTGGGAGTGGGACGGTCACTGGAAGGGCGACTTGGTTGATCCATCTATAAAGCAGGCAAGCCTAGTTAACCAAGCCGAGATATGTCAAGTCTTTCACTGGGACGGCTTGCTGCTATGCGTCATCAAAGACAAGAGGTGGCGCGTTGTGTGGAACCCGTACTTGGGGCAGGTCAGGTGGATCGAACCCATAAACAAGTCCCACAAGTTCGGCCCATCAGACATGTATGCTCTCGGGTACGACGACAACAACAACAANAAGATCAGCCGGAGGAGAATAGACCGGAGATGGAAGAGGAGGAAGATCAACCGGAGGAGAATAGACCGAAGTAGGAGGAGGAGCAAGATCAGCCGGAGGAGAATAGACCGAAGATGGAGGAGGAGGAAGATCAGCCGGAGGAGAATAAACCGAACTTGGAGGAGGAGGAAGATCAACCGGAGGAGAATAGACCGGACTAGGAGGAGGAGCAAGTACCCGTTGGTAGTTAGCTGTCTCTTATACACATCTAGATGTGTATAAGAGACAGGGGTACGACGACAACAACAACAACCGTCGTAACCACAAGATCTTGAGGCTTTTGGATGTTTCCAAGCGTTTCTCGTCACGTCCCCGTCCCTTTTACGAGATGTACGATTTTTACTCTGATTCATGGAAGATTCTTGATGTCGACCCCGGCTGCCGTATAAAAAGCGGCGTGTCTTTGAAGGGAAACACTTACTTTTTGGCTTTAACGGCTAAATTTTTTTTTACTCTGTTTTGATTTTACAGCAGAGAGATTTGGAACGCGTCTTGCTCTCCCGTTTGGCTCGAGTTCGGACAACGTGATTCTGTCTTGTGTTAGGGATGAGAAGCTCGCTGTGTTACATTTCTGCAAGGATCAGATGATGGAGATTTGGATAACAACCAAGGTTGAGCTCAATGCTCCGGCGTCCTGGAGCAGATTCTTGAGAGTGGAATTGAAACAGACTTCCTTTGTGGCTGCCTCTTTCTTCATTGACGAGGAGAAGAAAGTCGCTGTTGTTTCCGAGCTCCTCAAATCTTCTCCGACCAATCAACGTCCCTACCAAAGAGCTTATATCTTTGAAGTAGATGGATACGTCAAATCTGTGAATATCGGAAAATCTAGGAAACCCGGATCTCAATATTATAACCAACTTGTCTTCTCTTCTTATGCTCCAAGTTTAGTGAAACTTCGTCGGGGCAAAAGGAAAGTAAGAGATTATTAATTTAGTTTGCGATAGAGGAGAAAGTGAAGAGCGGTTAATCTTGTTGATGAGTCCAGTCATGTCCTGTTTCCAAGAAACAGAGTTTTCAGAAACTCCAAAGAAATTTATCTACGTACGTAGTTTTGATGTTGTATTTGAAACTTGACCTGAAGCGTTATAAATTCATGTGATCATGTGTGAGCGAAAAAATGATCAAGCAAAAATAAAAGGTTTTTTTTTTTTATATTCGAGACTCATTCAAACAATCCAAGAAAAGAAAACCTCTTATTCATTCCTAAATTTTATTTTTGCTAATTATTCATTCCTAAATTTAGCAACAAAAATTAGAAAACTCTCATGTCTTTCTAATTAATGGCAGACCTTAAAACTCTCACATTTTGTTATATCTGTCTCTTATACACATCTAGATGTGTATAAGAGACAGGGCTTAAGCTGGACAGAAACAAGCTGTGAAGGCTGTGTTTGTTGGCATGGCATGTATGTCTGCAAGGTAAAAAACTCGAATCCCAAATCCCGAGGCTTTTGCATCCTAAGTTCCTCTCTATGTAGAAGTTTATGATTGGTGTTGTGTTTGTCTCTATGTTTTTTGCAGTCTTTACTTTCTGGAGCTGAGTTTGCCTGAGACGATGAGCTTATGAGTTTAATTATGTCATGTGTGCAATAAATGCCGCCTCAAAGACAGAAAACAGTCTCTGGAGTAAAAGTCTCTTAGTAGCATCTGTAAAGACAGTGAAATATGTATGTAAACAAATGAGATTATTCTCTCTTTAATTCGAATGATTAGACTTTTTTTAAGAATGGGGTGGGCCAAAAAAATCGAACTGAACCGCGTAAATTAGATGATTCAGTTCCGTTTGGTTTTGGTTAAACTAAAAATTTCCAAAACTAAAAACTAAATTACATATATAGTAATACAACACATATAGTAATGAAAGGTTTTGGAGAAAAATAATATTGATATTTAAAAAAAAAAATTGATAAAAGGGAGAAAAAAAAACATTGATATTCGAATACGCAACTAACTTTCCTTTTTTTCTATATTATTTATCCCTAAAATTGAGTTCGAATTATCTTGATAAAGAAGGGAATATAGAAACTCGTTAAAGGAAAGGAAACCAAGAAGCGATCGTACCCTAACCTAACCGTTTATCTATATATATAGAGAGAAAAGAAGAGTGGTCAAAGTTTATTTGAAAGTAGAAAGAATGGCGACGACAAAGTATCTTCCAGAGGATTTGGTGGAAGAAGAAATATTATCTAGGGTTCCATTGACATCTCTTAGGGCAGTGAGATATACTTGTAAAACGTGGAACGCTTTATCGAGAAACCAAATATTTGGTCAAACAGGCGCAGGGAAACCGTTTACGGGGTTCATGGTGATGGACTCGAAGCTCTGTTCAATGGATTTCGATCTCGAACGATTCCAAAAGGAGGGCGACTTCCCTGAGCCATCGATAAAGGAAGCAAGCATATTCAACCAAGCCGACGAGAAGTCGAAAATCCTTGACTGGGAGTGGGACGGTCACTGGAAGGGCGACTTGGTTGATCCATCTATAAAGCAGGCAAGCCTAGTTAACCAAGCCGAGATATGTCAAGTCTTTCACTGGGACGGCTTGCTGTTATGCGTCATCAAAGACAAGAGGTGGCGCGTGGTGTGGAACCCGTACTTGGGGCAGGTCAGGTGGATCGAACCCATAAACAAGTCCCACAAGTTCGGCCCATCAGACATGTATGCTCTCGGGTACGACGACAACAACAACAACCGCCGTAACCACAAGATCTTGAGGCTTTTGGATGTTTCCAAGCGCTCCTCGTCACGTCTCCTTCCCTTTTACGAGATGTACGATTTTTACTCTGATTCATGGAAGGTTCTTGATGTCGACCCCGGCTGCCATTTAGTAAGCGGCGTCCCTCTCAAGGGAAACACTTACTTTTTGGCTCAAGAAACATTAACGGGTGAATTTGTTTTACTCTGTTTTGATTTTACAGCAGAGAGATTTGGAACGCGTCTTGCTCTCCCGTTTGGCTCTTGCGTTAGGAGTTCGAAAAACGTGATTCTGTCTTGTGTTGGAGATGAGAAGCTCGCTGTGTTACGTTTCTGCAAGGATCACATGATGGAGATTTGGATAACAACCAAGATTGAGCTCAATGCCCCGGCGTCCTGGAGCAGATTCTTGAGAGTGGAATTCAAACAGACTTCCTTTGTGCCTGGGTCTTTCTTCATTGACGAGGAGAAGAAAGTCGCTGTTGTTTCCGAGCTCCTCAAATCTTCTCCGACCAATCAACGTCTCTACCAAAGAGCTTATATCTTTGGAGTAGATGGATACCTCAAATGTGTGAATATCGGAAAATCTAGGAAACCCGGGTCTCAATATTACAACCAACTTGTCTTCTCTTCTTATGCTCCAAGTCTAGTGAAACTTCGTCGGGGCAAAAGGAAAGTAAGAGATTATTAATTTAGTTTGCGATNAGTCTTACAGGAGCCTTGAAGGCCGGTTGATGTGCAGCTACTTCAAACATACAACAACCTGTAAAGCCAAATCTTTGTGAGAAACCAAGAACACAAGTTTCAAGAAACCAAAAAGTTTTAGGGATAATGTAGGTTAAAGAAGAAACAGATTGAACCTAAAGACCAAATATCAGATTTGTATCCATAAGGTATATCTGCAAGAAGTTCAGGGCACATGTAGTTTGGTGTCCCTACAATCTACAAAACAAGAAAATGATTCAGAAAAAACTTCGGGGAAAAGGTATAAATCCAAATGGAATATGAACATTACCGAGGAAGCAAGATCGTCTTTGCCTAGAAGTTTTGCAAGGCCAAAGTCACCTGAAAAAGGAGACAATTTGGGATCTAAAACAGTTTCTTAAGAGGTAACAAAGAGAAGATTTTGCATGTGATATCTTTTACCTAATCGAATCTCGTTTTCTTTGGTGAGGAATATGTTGGAGCACTGGAAAATATGATTTGCAGTGTCAATATATGCTCTGTTCTCCATTGAAGCAAAAGAAGCATTGGTAGCAATAGAAGTTGAATTACCTTAAGGTCACGGTGAAGAACTCGATTGTTATGGAGGTAATCTATAGCCAACAATAGCTGAACCATCCATCTGCAGAGTTTCTACAGAGAAGAAGAGACAATCCTAAGTTAGATTCAATTTCAACTCATTACTTGTATATACCAAAGAGTTTTCCTTAAATGATTGCTCACTTCTTCGGAGGCGAATGTTCCTCTAGCTTTCTTTATCATTTGAGTCCTGCATTCACCAAAATCAGTTAAACAAACCACTAGAGTATTATCAAGATCCATAAGAACTTGAATATGAAGTGATTGACTTACATGTCTCCACCCTCGCAATAACTAGTTACAATGCATACACAATCCTGCATAACCAATTAAAAAAAGCCCCCAAGAAGTTAGAATTCTCTGCGAAATTTGCGCTTGATTATGAGCTTTGAACAAGACAATATCACCTTTTCAACCCATGAATCTTTGTACTCCACAATATAAGGACTCTTAAGCTTTGATATCAAACTCATCTGGATTTTCATCAGAGAGAAAAAGAAGAAAACACATTTTGATTTTTCAAGAAATCATCGTTGGATATAATCAAGATTCACAAGGTTAAAAGGCTTGCTAATGTAAATTAACCTCTTGGATCGCAGCAAGCTTGCATCTCTCTGTTTGTTTAGCCAAACGGATCTTCTTCACTACATACCTACAAAGAAGAATCCATAGAATTTAATCTCAAACCAGATCAGAACAACAAACAAAGACGAAACTGCCAAAAACTCAGGTCTTTTTTTTTATTTCTTTTAACTCACCTTCGTCTCTCGGACTTGTGAATCACAAGAAAAGCAGAACCGAAAGCGCCTCTTCCGATCTGTTCCACAACTTCATAATCATCCATCTTCGAAACTGTTTCACTTATCTTGTTTGCCATCTGAGATCTTCTTCTGTCGGTTTTAAAAGGATCCAACTTTCACAAGGATTTAACTGTTCAACGGAGCCTGTAAGCTTCAGAGGATTCATGTAAAAGCCATGAGCATTAAATTCTATGAGAATCAAGAATTAAAGAATGAGGCAAGAAGAGCAAAAAAAAACTGGGACCCTTGAACCAAATTTTGATTTTGAAATATCGTGAAGAAGAAAGTTTCGTAATTACTTTGTTTTTTTTTTTTTTTCCCTTTTTTGAACAAGACGGAGAGGGAAGATTTGAAGGTGAAGCAAAGAAAGGTCAGAGAAAGTGAGGGAAAATTATTTAAATGAAAAAAAAAAATTAAAGAAAAAGAGAGAGGAAGAACATTCAATTGACAGGTAAGACGACCAAAGCAATTTGCTTGAGATTTAAGACTGTTGTTGTTGACATGTTTGTTGTTATTATCACATATAATGCTTTTTTATTATGGTTGTTGATATGTCTCTTTCACACTTTTACACTTTTAGACAAAAAAAAACATTCTCTTAAGAGTTCACATTTTGTTTTATTATCATCCTTTGAGTCGTTAAGACTTAAGAGTTTATACAAAAAAAAAATTCAGAGTGTTGTTACTTAGTTGACCCAAGTGTGAATTTTATGACTTTTGTTACATAATTGTTTTACCAACCAAAGAAAATCTGTACAGTCTCAAGATCTCCTCTTAATGTTTTGGTTGGACCATATCTTAACTCTTTTGGTTAGAAGTTAGAACAACCAAATAATAAAATATCATCGACAGTCACAAATGTGAAAGGACTCTTTCAATAATATATATATATATATATATATATATACGTATATACATTTTGACTAAATATTTGGATATGTAAAGCTTTAGAAGAGACCTACATTGTTCATATGAAGACTCAAGAACATCAAAGACCATTGGCATTGGTGAAGGATTTTCTCTGCAGTAGCACAATAGAGAGAATTTAACACCACAATATTGCAGAGATGAAATCTTTAGCTTCATCTTCAACAAGAGGATACAAGATGATACTTTGATGGGTGGTTTGGTGTTGGGAGGCTTTTATTTAGATTTCGTCAAGTAATGCATCTGCTTGGTCCTTCTTTAGTCTTTACTTCTTCTAGTGATACCTCTGTGTCAGTGGCATGAGAAGATGTCTGTATCGAGACAGCCTTTGGCTCCACGGATTTGGTTTCCACTTCCACTAATGTAACCGTAGACACGGTTTGTGAATCCAGTCACTTCAGAAACAAACTTAGCTCCTTGTTTGTTCTGAAACACCAAAGTCTTGTGACAATTTGAACACATGTTGGCCTTCCAAAGAAGCCGCAACTGTTGATACACAGCTCAGGACATTCAGGTGGGCTTTGACATCCTGTTTTATCATGGTCCATCACTGCATCATTAGACTCAGTTATGCACTCACATAAACGAGGAAGAAGTAAGTTCTTGCACTCACCAACATCTCAGAAACAAATAGTCGCCTCACAAATTTTATGACCAAAAGTAGGCAAATGAACATATACTTCTCACCAAAACGCCAAGAACATACATGATCTCTCACATGTCACATCCTATAAGGCTCAAACCGGCATTGAAACATCTCATATATTTTGAGATCAAGAACACAAAGAACCATGAAAACAGAGGCAAACATATACATTCATCGACAAAAAAAAGAATAGCCTAGTAGGCATTATAAAAGGGATCTGACAACATAACTTGGAAGCCTAAGAACACCAACAACAAATGAGACTACTAAAAACTATGTTCCAACAATAAGCTATCTTGCATGTTTTCATCTAATTCCACAAAATTACACTTGCAACTAGGCAAATTACTGCACAAGCGAATTTTCCAAATATTTGCAAACTAGCTACAAAATTGGACAAAGAGCCAATATGCCCTTATTTGTTCAAACTTAATCTCACTATCCCTCCTCTAATCTAACTACCCCTCCCATTTTACTCTCTCACTTTTACCCTCCCTTCCCTTCTTATTTTAATATTATCTCAACATAAATTAAAAAAAAACAATCCAACATAACCAAAAATATAAATTAAATTGTATTTAATTTTTTTCAACCAATTTTCAACCACCACGGGTCCCACACACATCATCTTCTCCACGGTTTCTCATTGGTTTCGGGATGTGCTTCATGTTTCCCAAAACCGAACATTCTCCATCTTCAAGCTCTTTGCGAACTTCGAAAGGTGTGTTTTTTGTTGCTGATGCGGATCCGATGCATTGTCTCCCTTATATGTTTTTTGAATCTATGTATAAGATTAGTCTTACACATTGTTCATCTTTCTCTTCAATGACTTCATATTATGTTTTTTTTTTTGGATCATTGGGTTATTGAAATTAGTTGCTATAAGTCTTACATCGGTAAACAGAAGCAATTATAATCGTTAAATGCGCATCGAATCATATTGAATCGTAGTAAATCACTGTAAATTCGTAGATATATAGAAATTTTTCTGTGTACACGAACTGGGTATTACTGGACAACAAGGTATTACTAAGACAGTGGGTATTACTGAGAGAACCTGGTATAACTATGTTGTATTACTGAGAGAACTAATATGATTGAGACATATACTAATGATATTTGTTATTATTATTCAGGGGACTATGAATAGAGGCCATTGCACTGTTATATGTTTCGATTATGGGGGATGCTATTCAAAGGACGGTGATGACATAAGATGGGTCTCAGGAGAAGATGAAATTCACACTTTAGTGATGATGGTGTCTGTTGAGGAGGTCACTTATTCTGGGTTAATCACGAGAATATGCAGGGAGATAAAGATAGACGAAGCTAATACGCAGCTGAAAGTCAGTTACTTTCCATTGTTAGTGGGTTCTAATAGACCAGCATATATCTGGAATGATGAGCATGTTTTAGGCTACCTAATGCAAGTGAATAACGCTACATGTAGAAGTGTTTTGCATGTGGAGATCATGGAAGATGTCGATCAAAATCAGGGTTTTGTGGAACATTCAAGAGAGGATCGTGAGATTGAAAACAATGGGAATAATGATGAGGTGTTCCCAAGTGGTATGGATGCTAATGCTGGTATGATTACTCTTCACGCAGGTGAACCATCAGAAGCCTATGAAGCAGAACAGAGAAATGTGTCAAGGGAAGAACTTGATGATACTGAGGATGCACATGCTCTAGAAGAAGTAGCAGCAAATAATGGCTGGGAAGATGGTATTGAAATTGTTCTAGGTCAAGAATTCAGAAGCAAGCAGACAGTGCAAGATTTAGTTCATAAAGCTTCACACCAGTATTGTTTTGAGGTTGATACAATCAAGTCTGACAAAAATCGATATGTGGTTAAATGTCGTGAAGCAAAAGATGGTTGCAAGTGGTCTTTACGAGCTGCAAAGGTGATGGAATCAGATTGTTTCTCAGTAAGAACTTACAACAAGATGCATACATGCTCTCGAGCTTCTTCAGTTACAGTCAGAAACAAAAGGAAAGGGACACCGGGATTGGTTGCATCTGTTTTGCATGAAGATTATCCGGGTAAATTTGACACTCCAACTCCAAAACATCTGATCGGTATGGTTCAAGGAAGACTTGGGGTTAAAGTATCATACTCTACTGCTTTGAGAGGGAAAAAACAAGCTGCAAATGATGTGAGGGGAAGTCCAGCGGAGAGTTACCAGCTGGTGTATTCTTATATGTACATGCTAGAGGCGATGAATCCTGGTACACGAACTTATGTGGAATTGGATGAAAACAAAAAGTTCAAGTATCTATTCTTTGCGCTAGGAGCTAGCATTGAGGGATTCCAAGCCATGAGAAAAGTCATTGTTGTGGATGGAACCCACCTTAAGACTGGATATGGTGGTGTTTTAATAGTTGCTACAGCCCAAGATCCTAATCATCACCATTATCCAATTGCGTTTGGTGTAGTTGATGGTGAGAAAGATGCTAGCTGGATGTGGTTTCTGAATAGGTTGAAATCAGTGGTACCAGATGATCCTGGATTGGTGTTTCTTTCTGATAGAAACGCAAGCCTCATCAAGTCGGTGCAGGCGGTGTTCCCATTGTCTGAGCATGGGTATTGTATACAACATTTGTCACAGAATGTGAAAGCAAATGTCTATTACGTCAACAAAGATACATGCGTGAAGAAGTTCAAAGAATGCGCTCATGCATATACAGAGAGTGAGTTCCTGACACTTTATGATGCTTTTAGAACCAAGTATCCTGCTGCGGCTGAGTATCTCGATGGTAGTGTTCGTGTTGATAAATGGGCAAGATGCTATTTTCCAGGAGAAAGGTACAACATAGACACCTCCAATATTGTAGAATCTATTAATGGTGTTCTTAGGAAAGCAAGGAAGTACGCTCTATTACCAATGATTGACGTGATTGTTGAAAAAGTGGCTGAATGGTTTAATAAGCATAGGAACACTTCTGCAGAAGGGCCACAGAGGCTTGTGCCTTACGTGGATAAAGAAATTCATAAAAGATCGCCGGAAGCAAAAAAAATAATGGTGTATGAGTTGAACGCCTTCTTCCTTGAATACAATGTCATTGGAAAAGATGGGAAGTCCTATATGGTGGATATGAAAAGGAAAACTTGTAGTTGCAGGTGCTTTGATATAGACAGATACCCTTGCGTTCATGCAATAGCCGCTGCCATCTTTTTAAGTGGAGGCACGGACCTCCATCTACAACAGTTTTGCTCAAAATATTATTGGATGGAGGTATGGAATTTAGCGTACTGCAAGACGATTTATCCAGTACCCCACAAGTCTGATTGGATTGTTCCTGACCATATACAACAGCTGGTTGTCATACCACCAGATTATGTCGCAAAGGAAGGAAGACCTCAAGAAAACAGATTCCCATCAGTTGGAGAACACCGAGGAAGAGGGAGAGGAAGAGGAAGAGGGAGAGGGAGAGGCAGATCAGGGCTTTGGTCATATTTTGATCAGGGCTTTGGTCATATTTTTACCTGCAATGTGTATGCGGTGAGGGTGAGATCAATTTATTTTGTTTTCCGAGTTTAATGGCATTATTGAATATTTCGTGTCTTTATGTGCAGGATGATGGCTATCACATTCACAAAAGATGGGAACATGCTGTTGAAGAAGAAGTTGAGAGAATAAGGAAGGAGCAATCTGAGGCCATTGAAATCCTTAAAAATCAAATGACCAGCATCCTAATGGGGCATATATTCAAAGGTGATCAGATTGACAAGCTGAAGGAAGAAGTTGAAAAGCTCAAGGAGGAAGTTCAGAAGTTGAAAAGCTGAAGGAGAATGTCTGCTTAATGCTTTGTAATAGATTGTGTTTGTGAGTTTGTTTTGGAGTTTTGTGAGTTTGTTTTGGAGTTTGTATAAATATTAGTTTGTGTTTTTTGAATTTAATGGTAAACTTATGCAGTTTTATGACTCTTAATTAGTTATATAAACACAACATAAAATCCATAACCCAACATAACAAAGTTTTAAATCCATAACACAACACAACATAACATAACATAACAAAGTTTTAAATCCATAACACAACACAACATAACATAACATAACAAAGTTCTTCCTAGGCCTCTCGCCCTTTTACTTGTCAAACTATCATTGTTTAGTTCTTCCTAGGCCTCTTTCCCCTGCCCTTCTCCTCTGTGAATGGGGGCATCAAATGTTGGGGAAGTTTTTTGGTCCTCTTACTTGGTTCACCTCCTTCCTCAACCCCAGGAACCTGAGACCGTGTCTTTCTCCTCCCATACGTTTTGTTCATATCTTGTTTCCTCTTTAACTCCTTTTGCCTTTTGCCGTCTTTAACCACCACGGTGCTACACCTCTCCATTGATATCTGAGGAACATCCTCTTCTCCTCCCTTCTCTTGTAAAACACCTTCTTCTCCATCCTTCCCCTGCAAAACACAAACAGCTTTTTATTTAGTATACCCTAGTAATACCTGGTATCACATTTTTGTTTAATGATCTAAGAGCAAAAGTATTACCTCTTCCATCATAGAAACGTCTTCTCCAACATCTTCAGCCCCATGAACTTCATATTCCCCTTCCCTCTCCTGTAAAGCACCTTCTTCCACATGTTCCTCAACCACAGGAACATTCTCTTCTCCTTCCTTCCCCTGCAAAACACAAAACAATTTTATATAGTATTCACTAGTATCAATTTTAGTATCACTTTCTAAGACAACCAAATAATTATCTCGTCTCCTCCTTTCTCTCCAGCCCCATGAAGTTCATCTTCTCCTCCCTTATCTCCATCCAAAGAAACTTGCTCTTCTATTTCCTTGTCCTTCAACCCATCTTCATGTTCCCCAACCACAACAATATTCTCGTCACCTGCTTTCTCTCCAGCCCCATGAAGTTCCTCTTCTCCTCCTTCCTCTCCATCCAAAGCGGTGGTTTTCTCAACCAGCCCGTCGTCCTTGTCCTTGTCCATCGAACCCTGCAATCCAATATAGTAGTGTTACCAAGTCTGACTATTTAAAAAAAAACAAGATGCATGCATGAAATCGTATTAATTACCATCTCTTTCTCCAATCCATCATCGTTAATCCCAATAGGTGGACTGAAAGCACTATTATTCACATCCTCATACTCCCTTCGAGCATCTAACTGCTCCTGGACATAACCTTCCACGGCTACCATTCTTGTCTCTAAGCCAGCTACCTTCTCGTTCACTTTCTCGAACCCTTTCTCCATTTCACTCTTAAGATTCTGTATTACCCCAACCAATTCGGTCAAAGAAGCATTCTCCTCTGATACAGTGACAACATTGGTGGCGGCATTGGCTTCATTCACAGGTTGCTCCTCTAGCCGCGCAGCCACATCTTCTGCATACATCTGTTCAAAACAGACCGGCTTATCTTGCTCGAGAATACAATTCAACCAACTCCCAACAACAACATCATCAACATCATCATCATCATCTTCTTCAGTAATTCGGGCCAACATAGCTTCTTCCTCGTTGTAAGGGACCAAGATGCTATCAATCTCCTGTGAATATAAACAAGGATTACAATTGCAATCATAAATAAATAATTAATATACAATTTTAAAAAGTTAAAAATAAAGTAATACTAACCTTAGTTGTACCGAGTGCTTCATTGATTTCCTCAAGAGAAAATCCTTTCATGGCACTTTTCTTAAACTTGGTCTTACACATCCTCGGAAAAATCTTCTTGGCAGATGGAACAACTTCTCGGAATTTATTCCTTAGAGATGGAATTGCCTCAAAGGCAAGAAGCTACAAACACAACAAATAATTTCATTTACCTTCAAATCAAATGATATAAAAGTAATAAGGACAATTCATATTTACCTCCAAAGGAATGCAGAAACTTGGATAAGCCCAATTTGTTCCGCTAACAACCCCTTTGAAATGATCCACAGTATGCTGGATCTCTTGCATATTGTTATCAAAAGACAATCTCCCCCAGGGAAATGTCTTACACAAATGTAGATCACTCACTGCTCTTTGAAAGAATCGATCCACGCAAGTAGCATCTTCTCCTACCTTAGATTGCCCGATAATGACGCTTGATAAAAAGAAGAGGACAACCATATTCAATCGATCCGGAGAATATCGCATTTGGAGGAGAGTTTTTCTTTCACATCAGAATATCTTACTTTTGATCCCGCCCCAAAGTACTTCTCCACGAAAACCATGCTGCCCAATTCCTCATGGTTAGGAGGATAGCTCCGACAGCTTAAACCCGAGATGAGAGCATGTTCCCGTAGACCATACCGAATGGGTACGCCATTCACAATAAACCATGCTTCCTTTTTCTTCTCCGTAACCGCCGTTCGAAGTAGCAGCAACCACATCCCCATTACCTTGTGGTTTCTGTCTTTGTGCATGTGGAAACAATGCTTGAATTGAGGGTGATTCAAAAACCAACTCCTTTCCTCATCTTCAAGCGGATACTTTAACCCATTTAGAAGCAACTCAACTGCTGCCGTGATATAACACCTTGTCGAGATTTTGATTTTTTTAACGTACTCCCTTGGCTCGAAGTACATCTCCATAGGAAGCATTGGTTGGATTCCCTGCAACACATAGTTGTACCAAGTGTTACGTTTTTTTCCACAAATTTATAACGTACAAAAGTAACCTAGTTTTACCAGTTTTAATAAAACCCAGAACATTACGAATTCATCAATTCAACCTAAATTTAAAACAAACATCCAATCACAAAAATTCTTTCACGAAAATGAGGATAATCTACCCAAAAATGATGTACTTTAACCAAACCCGAAACCCAAATCCGCTTCAACCATCACAAATTCATTCAAAATCAACCTCAAAACTAAGTTACAACGGTTCTACATACCTCGTATTCGTCGTTGGTGACAGTTCGACTGCTTCCGTCGTCTCCGTCATTGCCTTCTTCTCTGCCATTCTCGGAAGGGTCCGGATCTTCATATACAATCCACGAGATTCTCTTAGATCTATGTACCTCTGTTGGAACGTCCTCGCCCAAAACATAATTTGGTCTTTTCGTCCGCGCCATATGTCTGCATGAACAAGGATACAATGGATAGGACATTGGGATCCCACAACTCCGCCGATTACAGTTGAATCTAAAACGAGATGCATTTCATAAAACCGACATGATTATGAGACTTACCTGGCCTCGAAATCGATTGCTGTTTTTGCTGAGTTTGCATTAGTTTTTCTACTCGAAGTGGTCCCGTCGAAGTAGGATCAAAAGTTTTCGTCCGTTTTTTTTTTCTTTCAAATTTTGCCCTAAAATTTAACTTAAATCGATAGAAAAGGGAAAAGGTGGTTTTTGTTTGTTTTTAACTCCAAAATCCGACTAAGAATCCGTGTTATATGGATTCGGATGGATTTTAGGTGGTTGGGTCGGTATTATTGATAAGTTAGTAAGAACAAAATCGTTATACACTACTTTTTCTTATTTAAAATAAATGTTTAAAAAAATACCAAACATAACGGGGGTATATGGGATCATTTTGAGGTTGGGAGGGGCATCTGAAACATTGATCCTACAAAATTTTAGGACACTATGCATCGTTTCAAATTTTCTATAATCTAATCATACAAAACCACATGCAAACAGAGAACTGAGAAATGAAAGATATCATCTTTCTAAAGCTATGAGAGTATCAAAGTTTACCCAGGAGCTTATACAGATTCGTCTTCACTGCATCCTCCTTTTTTCTCCCCCAAATTGTTTCTTCTATTGAACCCTAAATAAACCCAACAATGAAGAAAAAAACCCAAAAAAATCAACTCATATTTTTGCTCGATAAGCCTTAATCGATCCATAATCGCACGACAAAGAGGAAATCGATTTCGGAACCAAAATCGACAGAAACCCAAAAGGATTATTGGATTATTTTACAATGAAATTCCTCAGAGCAAGTTCGATTGCTGGGAAGATCCAGCAGAGGCTGAGTAAGGTCGGGATTTTCGGTTTCTCTGTTCTCTGTTCTCTGCTTCTCTCTGTTCACAATTTTGTGACGTTAACAGTCACAGCCGCACCATTTGTTTTGTTCTATTGTCTGCTGCTATGACGTAAACTCTATGTTGTGAAGACCGAACTAAACCAATGGTTGTAAGACAAGACGTTCAATCACGGTTTGGTTCGGTTTATATATACGCGGCAAGTTTGGTTCGGCAAGACTGATCCGGGTTTGAATTTTTATGAAGTTTGGTTTAAGAAAGAGTTCGGTTTTTATATTCAAGTTTTTTATTTATAACTTGCAAAAGAAAATTAAATTTGGATTGATTCTCTTACAGAACCTGTAACAAACAACTTCTTAGTCGATCAACGAAGATATGCGTATTTATGTTTAGTCAAGAAGAGTTAAATTCATCACAAATAAAAAAGAATCAATACAATACAAAAAATATGTTAAATAAACCGTCAATTCCTGGATCAAACTTAACCCACACTACAAAACTGAAAAGAAAAAAAAAACCAATAAAAAATGTGATTGAAATACATAGAAGAAACTTAAGGGACATCAAATACAATACATAAGTAATGCATGCATTCTTAGTGTTGTAATAAGACACTGCATAATAACAATGTCTTAACGCTTCACAACAACCACCACCATGGTTTGCGGGAAGGTGGTGATGGAGATTTCCTATAAAAGAAGGCTTTGTAACCTTGAGGATCAGGATGATCAAGCGGATCAGGAGAATAGATCGGAGATGGAAGAGGAGAATGTAGCGGTTGGTAGTTAGTGTGAGATTGAAGGAGCTTACGGTTGTTATTGGCTTCACCAAGTGCGATATTTAGTGTTGCCAAGAGAAAAACTAGGGTGAAGGAAACACCTTTGGACACCATTTTTTATTAATGCTTGTGTTCTGTATACTCAATCTTAATGTTAAGATCCTAATTAGACTTGATTGCTATGTTTATATACATTGGAATCTCTCTTATTTGGAGGGTTACCACTAACTTTTAATATATTTTTTGGATTGTTTTCTTTAAGTATAGTTAGCTAGCCGGCTTTGCTTTATTGTTTGCATTAAGTTTCTCTTCTAAACTGTAAGCTTTTCTAAAGTAATGTACCAATAGAAAAGGTCCGTCTTTCATTAAATGCTTTCTAAACAAATTTACCTCTGTTTTCAGTTTTTCACTAATTTTTGATGTTTTTTTTTAGTAAGCTCTCTTTGGAAGATGATAAATAGTATTAGAGAATATATATTCATAAACGAATTACAGTTTGGGGATTAGACAAAAGGGTTTGCTTTAAACAAAACTTAATTTAGTACCCATAAAAACCCTAATGCTCGTTAACAAAAAAAAAAAAAAAAAAAAACTGATCCTCTTATTTTCAAGATAAGAAACAAAAAAAAAAATTAGAATAATGATCAATATTATTATTTTGTAACTATGATCAATATTATTATTTCGACCACTTTCCGTGCGCCGAAAGAAACAGATCCCCCTTTCACTCATTCCACAAAGCACGACCCCTAAACAGACTCACCGGCCGAACAACTATAAGGTTAAAAACGTTTCTGCTATGAGTCGGCTACGACGTGCGTGCTGCGTGTGTGTATGTTACTGGCCCAGATTTTAGTTTTCCCCAAAAAAAGTTTTTGTAATTTACTAGGCAAAGTCGTTCGTTCGGTTAAGGAACTTAGGATCCATGCTTTAAAAAAGAGTACTGAAGTAAAAATCAAAATAGTATAGTACTCATCTATCTTTCAAAATAAATACAGTTTTGATATTCTGTACAATAAAAAAAGAAAGAAAAACAGTTAATATTTTTTATTAGACTTTTAATATACAAATTGAGTGTTGGATTTATGCTCTATTCATATTTTAAAATAGAGAAATTCTATATACGGAAAGTTATATATTTTATACTCAAAATTAACTTACATTAAAATTTAAAATCTATAAAACACAATTTTTCCTTTACTAATTATAAAGAACCTAAAATGATTTTTTTTTTTTTTTTGTGAAATAGAGTTTGGTCCGGCTTTGATTTTTATTCATTTGAGTTGGATGATATTTTTTATTTTTTTTTCGGTGTAAAGCAAAAATGGTGAATCTCTTTATTATCTCTTATAGAATGTTACTCACGTTGAAAATGAAAATGAAGGTGGATGTAAATATTTTATTTTATTTTAAAACATCGTCGATATACTATTGCCACCTAGTATGAATTGAAATTTATGATTCTTAAAAGTAACGTGTCCTTTGTTTTCGATCAACGAAGACAGTAGTAAATTATGTTTATATATATACAAAAATTGAAATCATCAAAAATTGAGAAGAATCAATACAATACAACAGAAAGTTAAAACAAACTGCTAACGCATGTATGATGGATCAAATTTCACTCACTCTACAAAAGAGCAAAAAAAAGGAGAAAAATCGTGATTGAAATATATCGAAGAAACCTCGGGGAAATCAAAGACATTACAAATTTAATGCACTTATGTCTTAGCGCTTCACAACAACCACCACCATGGTTTGCGGGAAGGTGGTGGTGGTGGGGATTTCCTATAATAGAAGGCTTTGTAAGCTTGAGGAGGAGGAAGATCAATCGGAGGAGGATATACCGGAGTAGGAGGAAGAGGATGATCAACCGGAGGGGGATAGATCGGAGTTGGAGGAGGAGGAAGATCAACCGGAGGAGAATAGACCGGACTAGGAGGAGGAGCATGATCAGCCGGAGGAGAATAGACCGGAGATGGAGGAGGAGGAAGATCAGCCGGAGGAGAATAAACCGGACTTGGAGGAGGAGGAAGATCANCTTAACGCTTCACAACAACCACCACCATGGTTTGCGGGAAGGTGGTGGTGGTGGGGATTTCCTATAATAGAAGGCTTTGTAAGCTTGAGGAGGAGGAAGATCAATCGGAGGAGGATATACCGGAGTAGGAGGAAGAGGATGATCAACCGGAGGGGGATAGATCGGAGTTGGAGGAGGAGGAAGATCAACCGGAGGAGAATAGACCGGACTAGGAGGAGGAGCATGATCAGCCGGAGGAGAATAGACCGGAGATGGAGGAGGAGGAAGATCAGCCGGAGGAGAATAAACCGGACTTGGAGGAGGAGGAAGATCAGCCGGAGGAGAATAAACCGGACTTGGAGGAGGAGGAAGATCAGCCGGGGGAGAATAGACAGGAGATGGAAGAGGAGAATGTACCCGTTGGTAGTTAGTGGGAGTGTGCAGGAGCTTACGGTTGCTATTGGCTTCACCAAGTGAGATTAAGGTTGCCACGAGAAAAACTAGGGTGAAGGAAAGTCCTTGAGACACCATTTTTAATGGTTGTGTTCTTTGTACTCAATGTTAATGTTAAGAATAAGATCTTAGCTTAAGTATGTTTATATATGTTTATAATCCATTGGAATTGCTTTCTTAATTAGAGGGTTCCCACTAACTTTAAAGATGTTTTGGATTGTAGTTCGTATTAAGTATACATTGGGCCGGCTTTGCCTTTTTTGTTTGCATTTATAAATTTCTCTTCTTTGCTTATTGAGGCCTCCCTCTAAATAGTAAGCTTTCTAAAGTGGTATTAAAATATCAAGAAAAAGGTTGTTGTTTTGGATTATATACAACTACTACATATAGTTCGATATTAAAACAAATTAATACTATATGATATTTATTGTTGAATTGGCTAATTCTTTCTAGAATTTTTTAAAATTTAACAAACTATTTAACTAATTATTGACTTTTAGTCGGCTCGCTTTAGTGTGGATAATATAATACGAACTAGAGAAACATAAATAATTAAATATAAACGAATTACAAGTCTGGAAATTAGTCAAAAGGGTTAGCTTTAAACAAAACTTGGGCACTCTTAAACTTAATTGAGTACCCATAAAACCCTAACCCTCAAGAACCATTTACCCACCGAGAATCATCAACTTCGCCGTCAATTTTTAAAAGAACCGCTTGCGTTACCAAAATTCTTCTACCAAAAGTCCCTTCTAAATTGATCCTATTACTTCCCAGAAAAGAAACAAAAGAAATCACAATAATGATAAAAAAATTTAAATAGTAACTATTTTGACCTCTTTCTTTGTGCCGCAAGAACTAGATCCCTTTTTATTCATTCCACATAGTGAAAACACCACCAGGATTCGACCCCTGAACAGACTCACCGGTCCAGCCACCATACCCTCCGGTGCCATCACTCGAAGGCATATCGTAATCTGTTTTAACGGTAGGGAACTCCTCGGTCGTTCCAACGGTCGAGCTCGAACCAATACAAATGCCGTGGTTCCCAAGAAACGCTGCAGTGTTGTAGCTCCCACTAGAGCTGCCTCCATTGTTGCTGTTGTCAACGATAGAGGTGGAGACAAGGCCATGAAGCAGAGCCGGATTACTATGGAGATAAGCGTTATAGAGCTGCTGCGAGTTCTGACTCGATTGTTGCTGCAAGTAATTGTTGGTTTGTTGATGAAGATGAAGCTGCGTCTGGATATAGCTATGGTGATTAAAAGAGGAGGAATCATGAGCATTGTTGTTGTTGTTGTAATGAGAGATGTCATTGTTCTGAAGAGATAGAAAAGGCTCTAATGGTTGTTGAATGCTTAGAGGATAAGGTTGAAGCTGAAGCCTTGATGAGTTGGAGCCAGAGCCCGAGGTTGAGCCACCACCGTATTGGAAACTTGAACCAAGGGCTATCATCTCGGCCTCGCGTTTTCTTGAAGATTCAAGAGCCTGAGCTTCTTTGAGCCGCTTAGCCGCGCCTCCTCCTATGGGAAGAGTACTGCTCTCTAGGATGGCTTTCACGTCGTACCGGTTGATATCGAAGTTGGTCACTGCGTTGAGTCCTCTGAACTTTATCGCGGCTATATCGTAAGCTTCTGCTGCTTCTTCCTCAGTGCCTGGTCAGAACAAACCATTTCGTTAACGTAAGATTATGGTTTGAAGAACCTTCTGTTAAAAGATGCCGGTTCTAAAGTTATCTTTTAAAAAAACAAACTAGTATATGTATGTGAATTGTCGTTTATTTAATTAATTAATTCACTTTGATTTAAAATTGTAGGTTCTAGATAGTTTGAGACGACTCTAATGATATTATTTGCGTACCCAAACGCAGTCAAGATCTAATAACAAAGTACTTACTAAAGGTTCCCAAGTAGAGATCTTTGTTTCCGGCGACTCGGCCGATCCTTGCTTGCCATCTTCCATGTTGGTGATGCCTATGTATACAAATGACAAAGTAAACATGTTTAGCATATGTTAATTACTATAAGACTGATATTATTTAAATATATCTATAGATAAAAACCTTGTTACTCCTCTATACATAGAAGCGCCTCGTGAGAATCCACTACTTTTCCTGTGATTAACGCATACATATTATATTAGAGGAGTTTCGATTTATACGAACAAAGGTCCCATTGAAAACCACAAACAAAACACCTTCTAATAGCAGCCACGAACTCTTGTCTCGTCATGTGCTTCATTTCCTCTACTTCTTTCTCGTAGTTAGTAATCTGATATATATTAATGAATCAAATATAATTAGAAACATACATAATAAACAATCAAGAGAATATTGCAAGAAAATATGAATTAACATATGTACCGGGAAATTAGTAGTAGTTGCGGGACCCCAGTACTTAAGTGCAGCTAGATCATATGATCTTGCTGCTTTATCTTCTTTGTCATACCCACCTATGCCAGGAATTTGATTTAATTTTCCGTACACGAAAAAAATATGATAAATCCACGAGTATGATATATAAAGAAGAATCCAATTCGATGTACTCACCCAAGTAAACTAGAGAGATTGTTTATTGAACCCCCAAGATTTTACGCAGCAAGAAAAAAGAACGAAGAAAATATATATAAACATAGTTAGTATAAATATATATATATGAGCCAAATCAAAGTAAAAGACACAACCTAATTAAGTGTAAGTAAATTACTTACCTTGTCTTCCTTTCCTAGACTGGCCTTCCCTTCTACAACTATTATCCCACAGGTGAGCTTCATATCGACCGGTCCATCGATGCCTAAATATAATTGAACCAAAACCATACATATACGTGTCATCATTAAAATCCAATTTATAATCACAAAATCTGTAAAGTATCAATTAATTGAGTAATGAGTCACTTATTTAACCTTGTGACACCGCGATAGATCGAGGTTCGTTGTCCGAAAGTGTCCAAAGCCCGCCTCGGCGTGGCCGTCTCAACAACGGCTAGTGCTCCACCGCTAGTGTTATCGCCGGTGGTCTCGGACGGCAAAGCTTTGGCTGCATCGTTATTACCACCGGTGGTCCCCATGGACAAAGTGAGTGACTGTAGGTTGTGAGCACTCTCCTGAAGCTCATAGCTATTATTAGGAGTATTAGAGTCACAAGCTAGGACGACGTCGTTTGATTGGACGGTAGGCATCAAGCTATTGGTATGGAAGTAGTAATCCGAGTCGTTGTAAGCTACGAGGTGGTCGGATTGGTTTTCGTCCGGTTTGCTCACACCGAGAAAATCAGCCACTTTTGGAACCTCTCCTCCTTCACCTCCTCCTCCTCCAGCGTGAGGATTGATCATATTCCACTCTACAAACATACAAATTGTGTTTTTTAGTATACAAATATACACAAAAAAAGAGAAGCATATATGTAATATATAGATATTACCTTGTGTTTGAAAAGGGTTGTCCATGTGGTCGCTGACCAAGCCAAGGTTGTATTCATGAGGAGGCAAAGAGGAGTGGTTTGGTGAAAGAGGAAAGCCAAGCCAGTTGTTAGAATTCATTTTCCCTCTTTTGAGTCAAATCTGTTTGTGTTGTGTTTGGGTTAGTCAATCACTTTATTGCTCCTACCCACTTTGGTATGATCAATATACCAAGCTCGTAGCCAATCAAAGAAGAAAGGAAGATTCAATAATCAAGGATTGGGGAAAGAGAAATTAATGATCAAGACTACTTTTCAAAGATTGGAGAATATGTGTATATATATATATATAGGTAGAGATCTTCTTCTGTTTTATATATTGCCAAAAGCTCTCTCTCTCTCTATAAAAGCTGGAAACTCTGATAATTTTAGGGTTTTAACAAAGGAGAAGATATTTGTGAGAGATGAATATAGAGGAAGGCTAGAGAACTCTTAAGGTTTAGAGAGGCCCCTTTAATTATATTGATTTTAGCTCATTATAATATTATTTTTCGAGAAGTTGATATAAATAACTATATGTATGCAGTTTATATGATTATTGTTTTTTTGAACTATGTGATTATTGTTTATNGTGCTCAGTTTGCTACAAACGTATAGTCGGTACCACGTTTTTTTCTTGCAAACATTGTAGAAAATTAAACAATAGCTTCCACAAAGAGTGTATCGAACCGATGTCAAATCACCCATACCATCCTAAACACTCTCTTCGGTTTCTATTTAATTTGAAAAAATATAGGTGTTCATGCTGTTCAGGCATATCTAAATGGGTTTACAGCTGCTCTATATGCAATTTTATATTGTGTCAAGAATATTGTGCGAGAAACCCACCAGTCCTTGCAATAGATCATCCAAAAAGGCATGAGCATACACTCTTCTATTTTCCTAGAAAAGAGTCACTGACCTGTGATGTTTGTGCCTTGAGTCATTGTACGTCTTCGATTTATGTATGTCCCCAATGTGATTTTGTGGTCCATAAAGAGTGTGTCTACTTACCATGGGTCATAAGAATATCACGTCATTAACACCGTCTTTCTTTTGATTCTTCACTTACTCCTCTTAAATGGTCTTGTGGAGTCTGTCGTGGAAAGATAGACACATATTATGGAAGATATTCTTGTGTGAAGGGTTGCAGTTATGGTGTTCATTCTAAATGTGCAACACGAAGAGACGTATGGGATGGAAAAGAACTTGAGGGAGAACCAGAAGATGCATATGAAGAAGATCTTAAATCCTTCATTGAGATAAGTGATGGAATTATACAACATTTCAGTCATCAAAACCATCATATGAGACTTGACGAGGAGACCGATAGAGAGTTTGACGAGAACAAACGGTGTCAAGCATGCTCACTTCCTATCGGTGATGATATCATATACAGTTGCATGCAGTGTACTAGTTTCATTCTCCATCAAGATTGTGCACATCTTCCTCGAAAGAAACCACATGTCATTCATCCTCATTCTCTTACTCTACAAGTTGATCATCTAGGAGATTCGTTCGATTGTGATGCTTGTGGACGTTTCAGCAATGGTTTCAGCTACTTGTGTTGCGAAATTATATTCTATTTCATATTAGACATACGTTGTGCTTCTGTGTCAGAGCCATTAAATTATCAGTGTCACCCACATCCTTTGTTTCTTACATCTGAATCTGGAACTGAACAGATGTGTTCGATTTGCCAAACAGAAGAATATTATTATCTTCTAAACTGTGGAGAATGTGGGTTTGTTTTGTGTTTTAGATGCGCCACTTTACCGAATAAGCTAAGGTACAAGCATGATGAACATTTTCTCTTCTTTTTCTATGATAAAGATGCAAGTGTCGAGTATTGGTGCGATGTTTGTGAAAAAGAAGCAGATCCGAAGAAGAAGGGAGTTTATATGTGCAATGACTGCAACATCACAGTCCATATTGATTGTTTACTTGGAGAGGAGATGTATTTAATGTCTGGTGGAGAAACCAGACTTTCAATTGGATACTTTGAAATTCTTTCCAATAATCATCTCACACGCAACATATGCAGGCAATGCGATAATCGTTGTGAAGGAAAAACAGTCTACAAAACACCCGATGGAAAAATATATTGCTCCAAATGGTGTCTCTATTAGTTGGAATGAAGACATAGAGTGTCTCTATCTTGTAGTGAATACTGGTATAGTATTGGTAGTGTTAAAAGTAATGTTGTTCTTTGAGTTCTTTTATTCCCTTGTTTTTTTTTTTCTCTCTTTGGTTTCTCTACAATTACAAAAGTTTATTTGGGCATATATGCGTTGTATGAAGTTTGCAAGACTTTTCCAAAACTATTTAAAATGAATATATGACAAAATCTTACTTGAGGTGTTGTACATGCGCTGTTACTCAGAACAGAGAATTTCCCAAGAGATACTACTGCAGAGCCAATGCCATACTTTGGCATCAACTGTAAAACAAAGAATGGAGACAAAATTTTTTTTTAATAAAACGGTTATTGTCCTCCTCCCTTGTGTGATGATCCCACTACTTGCTTAAGTAGTTTGACCTTGTTGAAATCCGCAGGGTAATAGCTTTTCTCTACTTCCCATGCGAGCTGTGACATTCCATTAAATGATGATTTTGCTCCTTTTTCATCTGTTACTTCCATGGGAAATGGAATCCTCACATCATACACACCTCGTGGAGACCATACTCGAAGGTCGAATCCAAGCCTATCCATCCATATCATCTTTGCTTCTGAAACCTGGCATTAGGCAGAAAATGTATCATTCACAAGCCAACTAGTCTGCAAGTGGAAACTAGCAGTTTTGCTCGTGACATTGGCAAAAGTTTGTTTGCATAATGCATTAACATCTCTAATCATTGTATAAGTAGTATTTTCTGCATAGCATATCGAATTTACTAACCACAAAGTCCAGATCCACGTATACGTTGCAGAAACGGAAAATGTCTTCCATGTTGTTAGCGTTAATCTGGTTGACAATGTCTCCTGCAACATCTCGAAGCGGATCATGACTTGCATTTTGATAATCTGAAGATGCCACCCAGATTCCGTCCTGTAATAAGTTTTTAGACGTTGTTGTTAGAGTTTGGATCGCAACAAGACTTTGTTCTTCTTTTTTTATTGGGAGGAAATCATCTGAAAAGTAAGGGAATTTGACTGTCACAAGAAACAGAAAGAGCTTGCGATTTCTACTTCCATGAAGTCTTCCATTTGGAGTACACGGTCAACAGCAACAACATATAAACTGTCTTCTTCAGCTAGCTTCTTCGCCAAACTTTTTCCTCCATGCATGGACCAATCTCAATGGTCAACTTGAGAGATCAAAACAAGGGGTCTTAAAAATAAAAATGAATAAACAAAGATTAGTAGTGTTTTAAAAATAAGACAAGTGTCTAAAATAAAACACTTTTTTTGGGTTCTTAAGTTTTTACTTAAACTAATAATATATTTAATATTAAAATATATTTAAAACCTCAACATGATGTTCTCCATTGGGCTTGACGCTAAACAAAACATGCGGAACTTGGATTCAATTCAAGTAAAATCACATGCATGAGCAAATAAAGAATCAAGCCAACGCAAATATGATTTATCATGGTTCTATAAGATAATATAGTTAATTTCTCAAGAATCATATGCAAGCCAACGCAAAATATAGTTAATTTCTCAAGAATCATAATGATGCAAACCAGACAAAATAAAGGTCACATATCAATAATAAAAAAAATCACTGGCCACTTAGGGAGAGCCATATCTCGGCTACAAAAATGGTGTTTTATTTATAACTAAATGAGTAATACGTATACGCTTGATCCTCAAATAATATAACACCTCGTGGAGACCATACTCGATTTGTTTCTGAAACCTGGCATTAGGCAGAAAGAGTATAATTCTAAGGCAACCAAACAGAAAAAAAATCCACTAAAGTGAAATTAGTAGTTTTAGCTCCTGACATTGGTAAAATGCTGTTTGCATATTCATAAACATCTAATATGATTGGACGACATTATATATTTAAGTAATATTTGCAACATTGTCGTCTCCTTCTCGACCAGTGCCATTATTAAAACTGGAGAGTCATTAGAGACAACATGATAAGCAAACAAATCTCCTTTATTCACCTATCGAAATCAGGTACAATCTCAAGACCTTTTGTTCTTGAGCCCTCTCACACAATCATCACGATGATCATGTAAAAGCCTAAAAGACCAATGAAGAACAAAGCATGTATTTACTTTGACTTATTGACTAACAGCAGCCTATCCAGCTCATCCACATGTAACGGAATTGCCAGCTCAGCTTCATCCACTTGGTTCCCTTGACGGCTTCTCTGCCAGCTCAGATCTGCTCCGATGGATCTTCTGTTTTATTCCTCTTGGGTTAATCATCATTGCTCTGAATCTCAATGTTGGTTTATTAAAAAAACAACTACTGATTTGAGGGTTGTTGACTTGTGGACAAATATTAACAATGGAAAGAAAGATACTCCTAACCTTTTATATCACACTCAAGATCCCCAAATTCAAACATCTAAACTAGTGTTGATGTTTAATCCGATTTCGCCTTAGATCTAATCGATGATTTTGCAGATTAAGAAAGAAGAATTGAAACGCGATTTGGTCACCTAGAGTTCACCGTGTAGGCTACGTCTCTGTGGAGGGAACGGTATCCCTCAACTGCATCCACTAACGCACAAAGGCAACGATCACAAGCTCCGGTGATCTACAACGTTACAATCAGAGATCTCAAAGAAAGAAACTAGAAACTAGAAGGAGCGTGTTGGATCCGGCGAGACTCGCGGACGTTCCGACGGTAACTCCGGTGAGCTCTCGCGATCACTCTCTCGACTTCTCTTCTCTTGCTTTTTTTCTCTCTGTATCTCTCTCTGTAACAAACTCTCCGTCATCTGTTTCAGGTAGAAGACGACGGCTATTTAACGGATCAGGAAGACGTTGGGTCTTGGAGCTGCACTTGGCCCAAACCGAAGTGATCAACCGCATATGGGCCTGAAGCCCAATACTGATGTTTGGCTGAAACCACTTCACAAAACTCCACCTTTCAGACAGAACATCGGATCCTCCGTCAAACCCTAGCCTTTGGCTTCTCTGTGCGATAGCGCTGCCGAAATGCAGCTGAGCCACCGCTCACGCATTTTCCGATCTCGCTGTCCGGCGATGATCTCAGAGATCCCTCCAAGGTAACCCCGTCAAGCTCTTGAGTTATTTTTCTACACAAAACCACTCAACTTCTCCTTTACCTCTGATCTCTCTCGATCGGAGATTGATAAAGTCTCCGACTTTAAATGCAGCTTCCCGGTGAACACTTCCTGCTCTTCCGCTGCCTCGACGAACATCCTCAGGTGATGTACTCAACCCGATCTGCTCTTCCTCCCTCTCGCTTTACCAAACCCTTATCTGACTCTTCAGAATCTCGAAGATACAGCTAACACCTTTCTTCTCATCTGTGCATATACTCCACCTAGAACCGGAAACTCTGCGCTCCAGCTCCTCTTGACTCTCGGGTAACTCACTCCTTCTTAACATGAAATTAATTTCCTTTTTCAAAGTTTTCAGATTCAAAGTTACTGACTTTACCTTTGTTTCTGACTTTTGCGAGAGACACTTTGACAGTGAAGTTACCCGGAGCCTCCAAGCGTTCTCAGACGACATTCACCAAATCACAGCAGAGCTGAAACTTAGGCCCAGGTAAGGCTTTCGTTAAGAAATCTGCTGGATTCTTGCTTGTGTGAATTTTGAGTAGTGTAACATCGCCTTGTGCAACTATATCCCTGATGTGATGATACCTTGTTGCTATGTGCTTGGTCCGTTCGTGAAACACAGAGTTCTTTGTAAGTGCCAAAGCACTCTGTGAATCACAATGGATCTTGACACTTCCTGTGTCAAACCCCAATTCGTTACAGATCCCTTTAAGCCAAATGGCTTCTTTCACAGCTAATGAAAGAGCCATATATTCTGCCTCTGTAGTAGATAACGCAACAACTGATTGCAGATTAGACCTCCAACTTACTGTATTTCCCCAGACCTTGAAGACAAACCCTGTAACTGATCTTCTTCTGTCCAAATCTGTAGCGTAGTCTGAGTCACAAAACCCCTCAACACTGAACTCTGACCCTTTCCTGAAAGTTATACATTCTTTTGATGCCCCTCGTAGATACCTCAATACCCATTTAACCGCAGCCCAATGATTTCTTCCTGGATTTGTCATAAACCGACTGATGATTCCAACGGCATAGGCCAAATCTGGTCTTGAGCCTATCATGGCATACATGAGGCTTCCCACTGCGCTAGCATAGGGTATCTTGTCCATATAGACTTCCTCTGTCTTCCTTTCTTCTTTAGTTAGACTCTTCAGCTTGAAGTGTGACGCCAATGGAGTAGTTACTGCTTTAGCTTCACTCATCCCGAAACTCTTTAGGACCTTCTCAATGTAGCTTTCCTGTGACAGGATTAGGATTCCTTTCTTTCTGTCCCTGATGATATCCATTCCTAGGATGCGAGAAGCCTTTTCCAAATCTTTCATTTCAAACTCCCTGTTCAGACTTTGCTTCACCTCTCTGATTTCTGAAATACTTCCTGTCGCTATGAGCATGTCATCCACATACAGTAGCAGATAGATCGCTTTATCCGTCTTAGTGTTTTTCATGTAGACGCAAGGATCAAAGCTACTTCTGATAAACTTTTCACCCTTCATGAAACTGTCAAACCTCAATTTCCACTGCCTTGGTGATTGCTTCAACCCGTAGAGCGATTTCCTTAGGAGACAAACCTTGTTTTCATCCTCTTTCTTTATGAACCCTTCTGGCTGACTCATTAGGATTCTTTCATCAAGACTTCCGTGAAGGAAAGCAGTCTTGACATCTAGTTGTTCCAACTCGTAGTCCCTGTTCACAACCATAGACAGCATAGTTCTGATAGACACATGCTTCACCACTGGCGAAAAGATTTCATTGTAGTCTATCCCTTCTTTCTGTGAAAACCCCTTTGCAACTAGCCTGGCATTGTACCTTTGTTTCTCAACTCCTGGTATACTCGGCTTGAGTTTGAAGATCCATTTGCACCCCACAAGTTTCTGATTTTCCGGTTTATCAATGAGATCCCATGTATGATTCTTAGCAAGTGAATCCATCTCTTCAACAGCTGCATTGTTCCATAGTTTCCACTTAGGACTTTTCTTAGCTTCTTCATAGGTTCTCGGCTCATCTGTCTCTATATCTTCAGCCACTGATAGAGCATAAGCAACAAAATTCTTGTCTCTGAACCTTGAAGGAATCCTTCGATTCTCTCTTCTGACCCTGTCCCTTGTGAGTAGATATTCATCAGTAGATTGATTATGAACCTGATCATCTGCTTCTCCAAAAGCTAACCCTTCTGAATCACTGTCTCCATCTGACCCATCTGACTCATCTGAGTTTTCTGATTCTCCTGATCTGTCTGTACCTTCTGACTGATCCAAACCTTCTTGATTAGCAGTAGCTCCACCTTGATCTGAAGTCTCGCCATGTTCGTACTCTGAAGAACTTGGCCCGTGAATGAGTTGATCATCGAATGAAACTTTCTTCCCTGACTTCTTTTGTCTCTGATATTCTGTATCACCTGTCGTAGTAGCCACCTTGCTTATCAATGTATTCTTGTATATCTCATCTTCCCTGAACACCACATTTCTGCTTGTAGTACATTTCCCATCTTCTGGAAACCAAACCCTGTAGCCTTTGACTCCAAACAGATAGCCCAAGAAAACCCCTTTTACTGCTCTAGGACTTGTCTTCTCTTGGATTATATGTACATACGCAGTACAACCAAATCTTCTGAGGTGTGACAAATCAGGCTTATGACCTGACCACTTCTCTTCTGGCAACTTGAATTCGATTGTAGAGTTAGGAGTTCTGTTGATTAGATACACTGCTGTAGATGTAGCTTCAGCCCAGAATTCTTGTCCCAATCCTGTCTCAGCCAACATACTTCTGACTTTTTCCATGATGGTTCGATTCATCCTCTCAGATACACCATTTTGTTGTGGTGTATATGTACATGTTCTGTGTCTCTTGATTCCTGACCTTTGACACATGTCATCAAACTGTGCGTTGCAAAACTCCAATCTATTGTCGGTCCTTAGGCATTTTATCTTCTTTTCTGTTTGTTGTTCAACAGTTTCTTTCCATTCTTTTAACTTTGAGAATGCTTCATCCTTCTTCTTTAGAAAATAAACCCAGACCTTCTTCGAGTAATCATCAATGAAGCTTATGAAGTATTTGCAACCACCGAGACTCTCTGGAGTTGTAGGAGAACCCCATAGATTAGATTGAACATATTCCAGAATTCTTTTTGTTGTGTGCTTAGCTGTAGGTAAACTTTGTTTGTGAGATTTGCCGAGGACACAACTTTCACAAAACTCTAAAGCACCAACATCTGCCTTTGGCAGAAATCCTTCTTTCACTAGAACCTCCATGTTTTTAGAACTCATATGACCGAGTCTGGAATGCCACATAGTCGTCTTATTTTTAGTTTCATTGATATTTACTTCTCCTTTTGTTACTTCTCCTTGTAGATAATACAATCCTTCATTGTATTTACCTGAGATGACTTTCTGTCCATCCTTGTAGAACGTAACCATATAGTCTCCTCCTTCATACTTACATCCTGCCTTTTCTAGCATTCCAAAGGATATAAGATTTCTACTCATCTTAGGCATGTATCTGACATTTGTAAGTATCACCACTGACCCGTCTGGATTTGTGATTCTTATCTTTCCAATGCCTTTTACTTCACTATGAGTGTTGTTTGCCATCAAAACTTTCCCTCCATCCACCTCTTCCAAGTCATACAGTAGCTCCTTGTTTGGAGTTATGTGAAACGTACATCCAGAGTCCATGACCCATTCGTTTTTTGAGTCTTGAACACTTGCAGTGAGAACTAGAGGTTGTCTGTCCTCTGTTGCCATATTGGCAGAGGACTCGCCTTTCTTCTGGCCTTTGCTTGGACATTCTCTTTTCCAATGTCCCTCTTTTCCACAGCTGAAGCAGGTATTCTTATTTTCTTTGTTGAACCTGTGGTTTGATTTTGATCTGTTGTTACGACTCTTTGATCTTGAATTTTTCTTATAGCTTTTGCCATTGTCGTTTTCAGATCTCTTATCAGACCTTCCACGAGGTTCAGACACATATAGCCCTTCAGCTGAGGACTTTGTTTTGCAAAGAAGACCCTTACTCCTCAGTTCAGCTTCCTTGGAATACGCGGATGTAACAACTTCCTCTACTGTAAGTGTGTCTTTTCCAGCACCATATTGGAGAGTATGAACCAATGGTTCATACAACGGAGGTAGACCAGATAGCAATTGAATAGCTTGATCTTCGTCTGATATTGTTACTTTTAGACTTTGCAGATCATCTACTAGCTTCAGGAACACGTCAATATTTTCCTCTATTGACTTTTCTTCTTCCATTTTGTAACATGAGAACTTCTTTTTCATGTATATCCTGTTTGGAAGAGATTTCTTCTGATAATGACTTTCCAGAGCCTTCCACTGTCCCCGTGCTGTAGGCTCATGTATTATATTCCTTAAGATCCGATCCGTCAAGCATGTGCCAAGTAAGCTTCTTACTCTGCGATCTCTTGCTTCCTTTTTCGGATCAGTTCTTGATACTGATGGAGCTTCTCCACCTCCAATGCTTGTCATGACAGTTAACTCATCTGATAACACGTCTAGAAGACCCTGTATATCCAGCTGACCAAGAAATTTGTATTTCCACATACCAAAATCCCCTTTGCCATCGAACTTGTCCATTTCAAACTTTTTCTGTGTTGGCTCCATGACTAACTGATATCCTTACTGACTCTTGCAGATCTCAGACTCGCAGCTACCACAGACTCTACCTCACAGCAATGCAGAAACCAAGCAGACTAGCAAACCTCAGCCTCAGATGATACCAACAGACAACCACAAACACAAAAACCTCGCGCGATAACCACGAAACCTCAAGATTTCACCCGAAGACCAATTCCTCGATCTTCTACAGACCTAACCAGGTACGAAACTTAACCTTCTTCTCTATCAATCTATAGATCTAAGCGATTAGCATCTAACCTGGATGCTCTGATACCACTTGTTGATGTTTAATCCGATTTCGCCTTAGATCTAATCGATGATTTTGCGGATTAAGGAAGAAGAATTGAAACGCGATTTGGTCACCCAGAGTTCACCGTGTAGGCTACGTCTCTGGAGAGGGAACGGTATCCCTCAACTGCATCCACTAACGCACAAAGGCAACGATCACAAGCTCCGGTGATCTACAACGTTACAATCAGAGATCTCAAAGAAAGAAACTAGAAGCTAGAAGGAGCGTGCTGGATCCGGCGAGACTCGCGGACGTTCTGACGGTAACTCCGGTGAGCTCTCGCGATCACTCTCTCGACTTCTCTTCTCTTGCTTTCTTTCTCTCTGTATCTCTCTCGGTAACAAACTCTCCGTCATCTGTTTCAGGTAGAAGACAACAGCTATTTAACGGATCAGGAAGACGTTGGGTCTTGGAGCTGCACTTGGCCCAAACCGAAGTGATCAACCGCATATGGGCCTGAAGCCCAATACTGATGTTTGGCTGAAACCACTTCACAACTAGTTTGGCTAAACATAACATCAAGGTACGTATATGAGGTTTACGAATGAGCTGGAGCAGAAGTAGAAGCTAAGTGGCGTGCACAATATAGAGTGTACAAAGATTCGAAAATTCTGATAATTCTGCCCACAATTTCTCAAATTGTAAGGGCCTGGCTCTCATTCATGCATAATTCTATATCAGTGAAGCAGGAAAAGAGAGAATCGGAGACAAAGGAAGAAAACACACAAAGAAGAATCAAGATCTCGATCAAATTGGAAGAGGAAAAAAAAAGCACGTGTAAGTACAGAGAGGTGCATACACAGTAAGGATCCTGGGAAAAATACACAGTGGTACAGAGAGGGAAAGAAGATGTCAAAATTTCGCTGCAAGAGAGAAGAGAACCAAAGTGATGGACCTATCTAGATAGGGCCCAACTATATATCTATGCCTTTTTTTTCTATCCAACAAACATCACGGTAGAAATTCTATAAATTAATAATGTTGAGATTTTGATATTTTATTAATTTATATAGTTATTAATTTATCGGTTTTAAATAAAATAAAATATTTATTAATAAATAATTAAAAATAATATTTTCTTTAAAATTTATCGTATTTTTCATATTTTATTTAAAAATTAGAGATAAATTGTAAAAATATTTCAATTTTAATAAATAAAAACAACAATATACTCTTATTTTAGTAGATTATCATAGTTATATATTTGTATAAGATTAATTTTATGGTAATTATTAATTTATGATATTAATGGGACCATATATTTACATAGGTTTCTTAAAAAAATTATTATCTTATTATTATATCGATTTATGCTATATTTTGAATCGGCCCAACTCGGGACCAGAGAAATTTATTAATTTACAGAGTTTTTTAATTTATCGAATATTAATTTATAGAGTTTCTACTGTATATATATATATATATATATATATATATATATATATATATCTTATTACATAAAGTTAAATGCGTCAAAGTTGCTAATTAACATGATCATGACATGTATTAAGTTAATCGATAAGATTTTAACACATGTTTTAATTAAAATATATTAAAAATGATAAATATAATAAATTCTAAAAGAAAAATGAAATACTATTTTTTTAAAAAAAAATACAATAAAAAGAAAAATAAAAAGGCATATTTCAATTAAAAAAGAAAAATCAAATCAAAAGTAAATAAGATATTTCAGTTTTACTAAAAAAACAAAATAAACGTCAAAGTTAGTAATTAATATGATCGTGATATGTGGCAAGTAAATCAATAAGATTTTGATAAGTGTCAAATTTATCGATTTAGATTTTGACACGTGTCTTGGTAATATATTATTTTTAAAGAAAAAAGCAATTTGCAAAAAAAAAATAAAAATGTCAAATTTATCGATTTAGATTACAAAAGTAAAAAAAATTAACTAGGATAAAAAAAACAAAAGGATCTATTTCAATTTAAAAAAAGGAAAAAAAAAGTAAATTGGATTAACTGGGATATATTTTAATTAAAAAAAAAAAATCTAGATGCTAATGATATGAAATTAGACGATGATGAGCTCGATGAGGAGGATGATAGTAATAATCATGTAGAGAAGCTTTTGATGTGAGTCTTGAGAAGCATAACTTCTCTAGAGAGCATAGAGATCATATATGGAGAAACAAAAATGTAAATTAAAAACAAAAAGTAAATTAGATTAAATAGGATATATTTCAATTTAAAAAAAAAATTCTAGATGTTAATGATACGACATTAAACAATGATGAGGTCAATGAGGAGGAGTATAATAAGAATCATGTAGAGAGGCTTTGATGCGAGTTTTGAGAATCACAACTTCTCTAGAAAACATAGAGATCATAGAAGGGAGATGAATGTGAAGAGAAAGAGACTTCATTTGCTTGAAGAGAAAGAGACTTCATTTGCTTGAAGAGAGTTAATGGAGAGATTGTTTTTAACGCAGCGGAATAGAAAAAGATGGTTGATAAAGTGTGTGAACTATATGAGAAGTATGGTTAATGTTGCTTAGGACCCGCAACAGAATCTGTGTTTTGAATATTTTAATTAAAAATAAATAAGAATTAAAATAAATAAATAAGTTTTAGGTTTCAATTTTGTGTTTTTCATATATTTGTTTTCAGTAGTGATGAGATTTGTTTTTCTATTTTCTTAAAAAAATGTTTTAATGACTTTTAAATTTTATTATTATAAATTCGCGTATATGCGGATTTTAATCTAGATTTTAATTATGATAAATCTAATTATGAAAAAGTAGGATAATTAATTTGTCAAAATTTTAGAATATATATATAGATAAACCATTAGAAATAAACATAATTCATATAAGAGTATTAAAACATATATATTTAAAAATATTAATGCAAATAAATTTTTTTTTTTTTTTTACAAATTATCTGATTTTTTTTTCAATTTATTTTTACGAATTCAAAATATTTTATTAAAAATCTGCATATATGCGGATCCTATTCTAGTAGTGAAATAAAGAATTATACCTTCCCGTTAAGTAATAACATTTACAAAACTTGATATGCAAAGGGGAAAGCATTAAAGTAGATAAAGAATTAGTACTTTGCGTAAAGAGTTTTAGAATGGATTAGTATTTACAAACAAGACACGTTTGTACATATTCGTTACCATAGCATGTATTATATAAGCACATATGCGTACTAACATTCTCAAATCACATCTATCCATCATAAATTTAATATCTTTCTTGTTCTGTTTCAGCCATGGATTGTGTGCCAAAGCAGCAGCATGTTCCTCCTCCTCTCTTTTGCCCTTTTGCACGATTTACAAATGAGGAAGACGAGTTTCGATCGATACAATTCGGGGAGTACTCACCAATTCAACCAAGTTTTCTTGATTCCGCAGAAGCCAACGAGCTTTATCCACCATATGGTCCCCATATCTTAGATCGGTGCAACAACAAAGAGGGAGAACCTGGCGATGTCGAGTGTCTAGCTTGCCACAAACGTATAGTCGGTACCACATTTTTTTCATGCAAACGTACGCGTTCTGGAAAATTAGACAATGCATATATCTTCCACAAAGAGTGTGTCGAACCGATATCAAATCACCCATACCATCCTAAACACTCTCTTCGGTTTCTAGATAATTTTTGGCCAGGTCGGATAACTAGGTTGTGTTCATGCTGTTCATACGTACTTAGATGGGTTTACAGCTGCTCTATATGCAATTTTACATTGTGTCTAGATTGTGCGAGAAAGCCACCAGTCCTTGCAATAGATCATCCAAAAAGGCATGAGCATACACTCTTCTATTTTTTTAGAAAAGAGTCATTGACCTGTGATGTTTGTGCTTTGAGTCATGAATGGTCTTCCATTTATTTATGTCACCAATGTGATTTTGTGGTCCATAAAGAGTGTGTCTACTTACCATGGATGATAAGAATATCACGTCATGAACACCGTCTTTCTTTTGATTTTTCACTTACTCCTCAAAAATGGTCTTGTGGAGTCTGTCGTGGAAAGATAGACACAAAGTATGGAAGATATTCTTGCGTAAAAGGTTGCAGTTATGGTGCTCATTCTAAATGTGCAACACGAAGAGACGTATGGGATGGAAAAGAACTCGAGGGAGAACCAGAAGATGCATATGAAGAAGATCTTAAATCGTTCATTGAGATAAGTGATGGAATTATACAACATTTCAGTCATCATAATCATCATATGAGACTCGACGAGGAGACCGATAGAAAATTTGACGAGAACAAACGGTGTCAAGCATGCTCACTTCCTATCGGTGATGATATCATATACAGTTGCATGCAGTGTACTAGTTTCATTCTCCATCAAGAATGTGCACATCTTCCTCGAAAGAAACCACATGACATGCATCCTCATCCTCTTACTCTACAAGTGGATCATCTAGGAGATTGGTTCTATTGTGATGCTTGTTGTCGTGACAGCAATGGTTTCAGCTACGAGTGTTGCGAAAAGAATTGCTATTTCACATTAGACATACGTTGTGGTTCTGTGTCAGAGCCACTCAATTATCAGTGTCATCCACATCTTTTGTTTCTTACATCTGGACCTCGAACTGAAGAGATGTGTTCGATTTGCCAGACAGATGCATATCATCTTCTAAACTGTGGAGAATGTGGTTTTGTTTTGTGTTTTGGATGCGCCACTGTACCAAATAAGCTAAGGTACAAGCATGATGAACATTTTCTCTTCTTTTTTTATGATAAAGATGCAAGTGGTGAGTATTGGTGCGATGTTTGTGAAAAAGAAGCAGCTCCAAAGAAGAAGGGAGTTTATATGTGCCATGACTGCGACGTTACACTCCATATTAAATGTTTACTTGGAGAGGAGATGTATCTCGTTTCTGGTAGAAGAATCGAGTATGTAGGAAGTTACGTTGAAATTCTTTCCAATAATCATCTTACACGCAACATATGCGCGCATTGCGATAATCGTTGTGAAGGAAAAATTGTCTACAAAACATCCGATGGAAACGAATATTGCTCCACAGAGTGTCTCCAGACTCCAATCATAAGACATTGGAAGAGTGATACTGTATAGTACTGGTAGTGTTAAAAGTGATGTTGTTCTTTGAGTTCTTTATTTCCTTGTTCTTTTTCTCTTTTGTTTCTCTACAATTACAAAAGTCTGTCTATTTGAGCATATGCGCTGTATGAAGTTTGCAAGGCTTTTCGAAAACTATTTAAGGAATATTGTACAATTGAACAGACCTAGTAATAAAAATAATACATTATATGATAAATCTTACTTGAGGTGTTGTACATGCGCTGTTACTCAGAACAGAGGATTTCCCAAGAGATACTACAACAGAGCCAATGCCATAATTTGGCATCAACTGTAAAACAAAGAATGGAGACAACAACAACAACAAAACAAAGTTAATAAAACGGTTATTGTCCTCCTCCCTTGTGTGATGATCCCACTACTTGCTTAAGTAGTTTGACCTTGTTGAAATCCGCAGCGTAATAGCTTTTCTCTACTTCCCAAGCGAGCTGTGACATTCCATTAAATGATGATTTTGCTCCTTTTTCATCTGTTACTTCCATGGGAAATGGTATCCTCACATCATACACACCTCGTGGAGACCATACCCGAAGGTCGAATCCAAGCCTATCCATCCATATCATCTTTGTCTCTGAAACCTGGCATTAGGCAAAGAAAGTATCATTCACAAGCCAACTAATCTGTAAGTGGAAACTAGCAGTTTTGCTCGTGACATTGGCAAAAGTTTGTTTGCATAATTCATTAACATCTCTAATCATTGTATAAGCAGTATATTCTGCATAGCATGTTGAATATACTAACCACAAAGTCCAGATCCACGTATACGTTGCAGAAACGGAAAATGTCTTCCATGTTGTTAGCGTTAATCTGGTTGACAAAGTCTTCTGCAACATCTCGAAGAGGATCAGGACTTGCATTTTTATAATCTGATGACGCCACCCAGATTCCATCCTGGAAATGTTTTTACACATTGTTATCAGAGTTTGGATCAAACAAGAGAGTTAATCTGGTTGACAATATACTTTTTTTTTGTTATTGGGAGGAGTCGAGATCAACTGTCACAAGAAACTCTGAACATTAAGCACGAGTCAGAAAAGGTTTGCGATTTCTACCTCCATGAAGTCTTCCATCTGGAGCACACGGTCAACAGCAACAACATATAAACTGTCTTCTTCAACTTCTTCGCCAAACTTTTTCCTCCATGTAGCACTAAGACGCTACACAAAACATGCGGAACTTCGATTCAGTTCAAGCAAAACCACAAGCCGGGGCAAAATAAACCAAGCATCTTATACGAACTACACACTCAGAAGCACCCTGGGGATGTAGATAAACTGGCTAAAGCCTTGTGTATACTTAGATTTCAAGCACCGAATACACACACAGAGCCAAATAAGATGAGTGTAAATGCAAAGGTTTGTTTGTTCTTTTTCCCTAAAATTTGGGGTTCCAAAGACAAAAGCAGAAACCTTATCGTCCATACAGAGAAAGGATCATACACAAATGTAATGCTGTGTTCTTTGAGTGAGAGATTCAGTACCTTTACAACATTATCGTCTCCTGGTCGAGCAATGCTACCTTGTATCGTACACTGAGGAGTCCTCAATCCACATTGCTCCAACTGTTTTTATAGAAAATATCCAAAGACAATTCACATCTTATGAATTGAAACAAAAAGGTAGAATTTTTCTCACTTCTCGAGAAGAGATCATGTGAAAAATCAGCAAATGATGACCTGAACATGAAGAGCAGACCTCTTGTCAGGAGAGAATGTGCGGCTGAGGCAAAGAACGGGAGTGCCATCTTGGTCAACGGCGAAGCGAACGCCGACGCCGAGCGGCCAGCCGTCGTGGGTCAAGGTGGAGAGAGTTCCGACGGAGGAAAGCTCCATGATGCTCCTCGAAACCTCCGCCGGAAAGGGCTTGTGACTCGAGGCGGAGAGATGATGGTGATTGGTCGCCGTCAACGGCGTTTCCGAAGCCGTGGAAACGGAACATCGGAGGGAAATTGGGCGAGATGGGTCTCGTTTCAGTGGGATGAATTCTCGTTTCTCGATGGGTTTACCGAAATTCGGAGGAGATGGGAGAAGATTGAGAGCGAAGGATTGGGTTTGGAGCTTCATTTTTTATTGCTCAGAGAAAGAGAGGCTTATGTGTGTAATGGAGCAAGTAGCATGCCTTTGACGAAAACAAGATAAAACTTCCCAAGAAGAAACAAACCGGAATCGTATCGATTTAAACCAAATCGGATAACAAATTTTTATCCGGTTAGTATGTTTTCGAATTCGGAACTATACATGTGGGAGAAATTTAATAAGAATTCAAATCTGACCAGACATTGTGCTATAATTCATTTCACATCTGTAGTGTCAATTCCAAATCGCTTTAATGCAACAAAACAATGTAATTCTGTTTGGAATACTATAAATCTTATAAATCGAAATTCACACTTAAGAATTTTTTTTGCTAAGAGACAAAAGAAATTTGTTCTTCTTGTTGTGGTCTTAGTTAAAATTTTCAATAACCAAGAAATCTTTTAAGAAAATAAATATCTCCTTACTGAAAATGTCACGAATTTAGGATGAGAGATTATTTGGGTCGGGATAAAAACTTCTCATAATGCCAAACAACCTGAAAAAATGGTGCAAAGGACAAACAATTTTTCTTAGAAAACAAAGAAAAAAACGTAAACTTTAATTACAATTTACAAGGAAAGGCAATTTTAGAGCTCATAGGAAAATATTAAAAACAATTGGGGTTAATAATGGGTCTCGTGGCTAGCTTGAAAATAGGGTTTCGTATATTATTTTTTGCAAGAATTATTTTTGTTATTTGTGTTGCGTAGATGTGTTTCCAAAATCATATGTAACAGTAGTATAGGAGTGCGTAGGTATTATTGATGAGCAGAGGGAAAGAAAGAGAGTTGCATCTAAAGTTTTTGAAGTGGTGTAGTTGCATGACACTGCGTTACGCTACCATTCAACAATCGATCAAGTAAAGTATTCATTTGTGATCCCCCACAAACTTAAAAGAGAAGGAAAATAAACACAAGCCATGCATGAATTTTAATCATTGATCATCATGTGTGTGTGTGTTTTTCTTTTGTTCTGATGTTCCACCAATTTTGTTTGTTTTTTTTTTTTTTGTAAACCGGTATTCGAGAGAAGAACTTGTAAGTTTCACCAAAACTTTCTAAAACGCAAAAAAACGTTTAAAACGCAGTAAACACAATAGAATTATAGAGACATGAGACCAATGCAGTCATGATGTGGCGAACTGAACACTAAACGATTAATATTTTAAACAGTGTGTGATTAGCAGAAGTTGAATATTTTGAACTCGTACGTGGCCTCCTCTATAGAGAAAGCTATATGCATCATTACAATTACTTTTGAGTAATATAATTGCTAAATTAGTCATGTACGTTTATAATGTGTTTTAAACCTATCTGTAATCCGTTGCTTTATCATTTTTTTTGTTGACCAAGGTTTTACTAATGCTTTAGCATTTGCTTATAATTGTTTGGTTAAATAATTACGTTATTATAATTGTTATAATTGCTTATAATAGTTTTATATAAAGTGGCCTTTGTATAGTCTTACTTTATTATCAACAATGGAAGACAAGATATTTATTGTGTATATCATTAGAGACTTTTCTTTTAGTTTCTTGGTACGATTAGTGTGATGAGTCTATGATTTCAAGTCTTATAGTATAAATTGTTTTAACTGTTAAAGCATAGACATTTACAATCAGTTTAGTTAAAATAAAATATTTACTCATGATTATTCGTTTTTTAGTTTGTTACCGTAGTTTGTTAGTTTGAAATCGACGATCTCTCTACAATGTAAGTAAAGGTTAATTGAAAAAAAAGGTGTTTAGTAAAACAAAGAGTAAGAAAGCGTTTTAATAGAAGAAGAAAACCAGGTCCCAAAAAGAATTAGGAAGAAATGAGAATGTGTTGGTTTAATTGGTTTAATACCGGTATAATAAAAAACCACCGGTTAAAGTGCATACCAGCATTCACGGCGAAAGTGTCGGTGGCTGTGCTGTGTGTAGATGGCGTAAGACTTCAAACTTCAACAATCAACACTGACAATAACACTCCCCAGAAGAAAAAAAAGGAACTTTTCGGGAAAACTTTAATTAAAAACTAATCAAAAGTGGACTGAGATTTCATATTTGAGGAAGATAGCTTGTCTCTATCTGCCCCACAACACAAACATAACACCTCTTCTTTGTTGGACTTTCTTTTTCTTTTCCGTCCTTCTCTATTTCTTCACCTCATCTTCTCAGAATCCTCTGTTTTTCTCTATTTCACAATCCAATTTCCAAGAGACATAAAAGAAATGGGTGTGGATTTGAGGCAAGTGGTTGCTGGTATTCTCACCATTACCATGTTTGTGATGCTCGGACAGATGCTTCATCGAGATTACTTTGATTCTCTTCAGGTATGTTCTCTGCCGACAATTTTTTTAAAAGCTTTCTACTCTAATGTGATTCTACTTTAGCTAATTCAAGTGGGATATCTTCGATTTCTCTTCTTCGTTGTCAGTTTTTTTCCTCCCTCCTTCAATTTTTGTGTGTGATGATACTTATTCTATTTGATGTCTTTGAAGCAGATCTAATTCTAAGTAGACTATTAGTTTCTTCAGTGAAATCTGCTTGATTTGTGCTTTTTATATAGGATTTTCTTTAAAAACAAAACTTTCCATTTTTGGATAAAATGTGGATTTTCCGCTGATCGTTAGGAAATGATTGATTTCATCTCTTCTGGTGTAAACTAATAGTGAAAAAGGTTGAGCCTTTTTCTTCTGTAGCTAAACTCAAAACTCTCCTCTTAAAGTTTTTTTATTCTTCATTTTGGGGTATTTACAGGAGAAAGCTCAGGGAGATGCACACGATATCGAATTCGAAGGATCCAGAGTATCTGTGAAAGATAGTCTTGTCGGAGCCGTCGAAGGCAGCAAAGGACCTTGGATGGATGATAACAATGACCTTAATCCTTGTTGGCCAACATTGCTCTCCGGTATTTGTTTTTACTCTCAGACTCTGCCTTGTGCAATTTCGTATTTTCGATTGCATGATCGATTCTGGACTATTTGCTAAGGACATAACTGTTGCAGATGAAGCTGTCTCATCGAAAGGGTATGTTACATTCTCACTAACGAATGGTCCTGAGTACCATATCTCTCAGGTATGCTTTATGAAAGTGGTGATCTTTTTTTAAGTTCTAATCTTCTTCCTGTTGTTATTTGTGTGGTTAATTCTGTTAATCTTGTTTAGATCACTGATGCTGTAATGGTGGCAAAGCATCTTGGAGCAACACTAGTGCTTCCTGATATAAGAGGAAGCAAACCTGGCGATGAAAGGTTAAGAGTTTTTCTTTTTTCTTTCTGTTCATGACATTTTGGTTTTGCTAACTATAAGGTTTCTAAATCAACTCATTGCTTTATCAGGAACTTTGAAGATATTTATGATGCTGATAAACTAATTAAAAGCTTGGAAAACGTAGTGAAAGTTGTGAAACAATTGCCTGAAGAAGTATCTCTAAGGAATATCGCCATTGTAAAAGTCCCTGCTCGAGTTACAGAAGATTACATTAAGGAGCATATTGTTCCCATCTTCAAATCCAAAGGAAACATTCGAGTCGCAACATACTTCCCTTCTGTGAATCTGAGGAAGTCCTCACAAGACGGCGAGACTGATCCTGTCGCTTGTTTGGTAATGTTTGGTTCCTTGGAGTTACAGCCCCAAGTGAATGCAGTGGCTGAATCAATGGTTGAAAGGTTGAGGACTCATAGCCGGAAATCAGGTGGCCGTTTCATAGCTGTTGACCTCAGAATCGACATACTTGAGAAGCAAAGTTGCCATTCAACTGGTGTAGTAGGGTCCAAGACATGTTACAACGCGCAAGAGATTGCTCTGTTCTTGAGGAAGCTTGGATTTGGCGGGGACACAACTATCTATCTGACTCAGCCAAGATGGGACAGTAGCCTCAATATTCTTAAGGATATCTTCCCAAAAACGTTCACAAAGGTGTGTAGATTCAAACACTCTTTAGTCCAAGAAAGGTTTTTTTTTTGACCCTGTTGCTAATCTTGATTTTTTGTCTCTTAACAATGGCAGGAGGCAATAATGCCGGCAAGTAAGAAATCAAAGTACCTTGAATCAGAGAGTTCCGAGTACGAAAATGCTTTCGACTTCTACATAAGCTCGAGAAGCGATGTGTTTGTTCCAGCCATATCCGGTCTGTTTTATGCAAACACAGTTGGAAATAGGATAGCTTTAGGTAAGCCTCAGGTGCTAGTTCCAGCAGAAATCTCAGAGACGTCTGGCCTTGCTACAGATTTCATCTCTCCTTACATCTCAAAGAAGAACCACTTGGCCTATTCATGCTTTTGCTGACCTTCTCACATTTCTAAAGCGATCTCCAAGCATGGGCCTTCTCAGTTTTCACCAAGTGTAAGCAATTTAATCTTTTCTTGTTACCTATTTTATATAAGTTTGTTTCAATATATAAGTTGGTCTTTTTAGGTGAGTGAGTTTATTTTTGTCTTGCCTTGTGTAGGAAAGAAAACTGTTTGAGGTTTACAGTTTGAATTTGTTGGCTCATAGCCTTTGCATCCTATAAATTTTGCTCTGTAGTACGAAAACACATAAAAAAATTGTTTGTAAGATTGATTTTAGTGTTGAGATGTTCTTGTTTTGCGGCTCCATGATGACGGAAGAACCATGTGAACTTAGCTATGACAAGTTGTGATCTTAGATTTCTCTGAAACTATGTCCTCCATTGTTCCCCAAATCCAGTGATGCCATATAAACAGTAGATGGAGCTCGTGAAAGGTTTTGCAAGTCGAGTTTCTTTACAGACCAGAGAGCTAAGATTTTGGTTGGTATGAACACAGAGAATCATCTAACACTTTTGAAACCAAAGACTCCCATTAGTACAACCACAAATCCAATTCAATTCACAGTTGCACTTTTACATCATACAAAAAGAAGAAATATGAAAGAGGGGACAAAAGAATTGGATCGTGCAGATGTATACATTTGAAAAATACTATTACCATTTAAAAGAAAGAAAGAAAGAAAGGTTAGAGGTTTAGACCATTGTCACAGCTTATCTGTTATTGCTTCTGTAGTTGCAGTATGAGGAAGATGAATCTAGTAATGTCTTATGCATTTCTTGATGCATTTCTTGATGCATTTCTTGAGGCTTTGTATTTACGGAACGGTTTCTTGAAGTAGACGCTCATCGGAGTCTTGGGTACAGGAATTAGTTTCCCAACAACTGCGAGTGGCCAGCTGCAAAGGGAAATAAAATTGGTGATTTATAGTTCTGAAGAAAAGAAACACCTGTTTCCATGTTTGATGAGCACTGTGAGTTTCAAGTTGGAAGAAATTGGACATACCTGACCAGCCCGATGGCAATAGAAGCAAGCCATAGTTGCCAACTCAGTCTAACGGTATGGGCAAACTTCCCGAGGAAAGTAACGATGAGTATCTGCAGTTTTAACCACAAGAGTTTACTACACCACCAGATGCTACTAAGTGTCAAGACAAAGAGGCTTTGTGTCATTGTCTTACCTGAAGTATAAAAGTGACTCCAACAATTGCGACGAAGAGAGGGTTTTTAGATACTCCCCGGAAAACATTCATTTCATCAGGTTTCCTTGCGTTGAACTCGTTGAATATCTGGAAGACTTGCATGATTAAAACCCAATCCATATGATTTAAGAATTAGGAGATGAAAGAGGAGTTTCTTTGCCTACTTGACACATAACGAAGGCATTGAATATCATAGTGTTCTTCACTTCCACAGCATGTGCATGGTTGTCTTGGCTCAAGCCAAGAATGTCCAAGCCTGCAAAGTTGAGAACTAGGAGGACAGCCACTTGGTATAATGACTGCAACATCCCCAAATTATAATTTCAGTGATATGCACTCTATAAAATGTTCTAGTAATAAATCAACATCAAGATTTTTTTTTTTTTTGTTGAACAAGTCACCTGCACAAGCAAGTTCCTCCACATGATGTTTGTTATTAGAGGTTCCCTGCAAATCCAGAAACAAAAACCATCAGGAACCATAAAACAGAAACCACAGTATATCTAATTTTGTTTCACTGAAATTATCAGGAATACATCATGAACATGATGTTTATACCTTCTTCCAACAGGGGTTCTATGCATAAGATGATCTGTTGGTGGCTCTGTAGCGAGTGCAAGTGCTCCAAGAGTATCCATAATAAGGTTGACCCAAAGCAGCTGTATCAAAGAACACAATTATATTTCTTTTATTCTCCATTTTTAACGTGTCTTAAAATTCCAACCATTCAATATGCATCAAGGCTCGTGCTCGAAAGACAGGGGAGGATCAATTAACCTGTACAGCCTTTAGAGGAACGTCACCAGAAGACATTGCTGCTACAACATTGATGATAAGAGCTGCGACATTTACAGTAAGCTGGAATTGTATGAATTTCTGAATATTTGCATACACAGAACGGCCCCAGCGAACAACCTGGAAGAGTAAATAGAATTGCATGATTTAGAAAGGCATAAAGAACAGCGTGGACGTAATACACTCAAAGATGAAGGATGAGCTAAAAGACTATATTTTTTTATTTGCTCTAGACTAACCTTTACTACTGAAGCAAAATTGTCATCCAAAATGATGATGTCCGAACTCTCTTTCGCAACTTCAGTTCCTGATATACCCATAGATAGACCTATGTCTGCCTATAGTTTACAAAGCAATGAAAGAAAAGTCAGATTTGGAAATGAAACACAAAACATAATATAGCCTGTACAAGATTTATTATCTTATGAAATGGAAAGAGGATTTCTAACCTCGTGGAGTGCAGGAGCATCATTAGTACCATCACCAGTGACAGCAACAACATCTCCATTTTTCCGTAGTGCTTGAACAAGTAAAAGCTTGTCATTGGGAGAGGACCTACCCATCACCTGCATTTTTACACTAGTTAATATTTTGAAACAGCAGCAGTAAGTTCACATGATCCTTGACTGTTTAATTATCATACCGTTATTCTCTTGGCTACTTGTTCTCTCTCTTTTTCAGATAGCTCACGGAACACTTTTCCTTCAATGATAGTAGGCTCAACGGCATCTGTATCTGAAGAAAGTATACCACACTCCAAAGCAATTGCTTTTGCTGTTTGAAGATTGTCGCCAGTCACCATTCGTACCTAGATAACACAAATGTTTCATGTAAACGTTACAGATGGGATGACAACTATACCAATGAACAAGATGATGATCATGCATCATATTACAACAGCATTGCTAGGAGCCTACCTTAACACCAGCACTGGTGCAAATTCTCACTGCTTCTCTGACACCAGGACGGCAAGGATCCTATATAGAGTAAAATAGTTGCCAAAAGAACAAGAGCAAAGAAAAATCAAAATCAAAATCTTTGGAAGAAAGGAAAATCGTCACATAGTGAACACATAAAACAAACCTCAAGTTACCCAAAGATAAACTTTCAGCATGCCTACCTTTATGCCAACGATAGCAAGCAAAGTCAATTCATCTTCTGGTAATGCCCATTTATCCAAGTCCTCCTGTTCCTTGGGAACTTTGTTTAGCTCTTGTGTTCTGCATGCAATAGCAACACATCGCAAGCTATTTTTGGCCATGGCATCAATAGCAAGTCTGAAAAATTCCTGTAAAATAATTTCCAAACAAAAATGTTTTTGAAATTTGACATGAGAGGCACAGTATAGGCACATGTTTAGTCCTACTAGGCTAACAGAGTGTGTCCTTCAAGTGAAATTTTTACACAATTTTTTTTAGTTTGATACCAATCCCTTCTCCTAATGTATTCTCTAGCACCAATAAGAACTTTGAGAGATTTTTATTTCCAAATTTCTTCGTCACCTCACCTTCTGGCTATCAATGGGCTGCAGAGTACCATTTGAGTCCATGAATTGTGTACAGCAAGCCAGAACTATCTCCGCTGCTCCCTTCCAATGAATGAAAACTTCAGAATCACCCTGCAGTGAGTTAATATACTCCTGATCAGCTTCAAATAATAATTTTAGAGACTTTCCTCAATGAATGGCGATGAGAAGATGTTCATGTGTTTAATTACTGAAAATTCAGCGACTTACTCCAATGCCTCCCCAACATTTTTCTAATTCCCTAATATTAAAAACTGGAGAAAGGATCAGGAAATTACTCGAAGCACAGCAACACCTCCACGCTTTTTCTCTGAATTGAAAGGGAAAGCATGGATGATAGCAGACTCCGACCTGATGGTTTCAAACTTCATCCCCAACTGCAACAATCGCTTCTTTAAATATATTGCTCATACAGAGGAAAAATATGTCAAAGATGGACCAGAGAGTAAAGAAACATTTGATACCTTATACGCCCAAGACAGAATAGCCTTCTCTGTGGGAGATCCAGAAATCTCCACCTCTCCACCATCCTACAGTAAAACAACATGATCACTAAACATCCATCATTTGATAACCTCAGTATGAGCTTAAAGTAAGGAAATCAGCATTTTTTTGGGTTTTAATCCAATAAAAACGAAGATGGTTCGACAATATCAGAGTAGAAAAACCACCTTGGGATGAAAAATGTTTCCTGTGGTGTTCTGTGCCACACCCTCACTTATTAAGGCAACAAGATTAGGGTGGAGGCCAGAGGGGTTGTCTGCTACGTCCATCTTTGATCCTCCAGCATAAGTCTCAACCACAGTCATCTGTATTTTTTGCATGGGGTGAAAATTAGCTATCTAGAAGGGTATGGTTATTTTCATGTCAATGAAGAAGCTCCAATTGCGTTGATGCTGAGTTTTACTATACACTGACCTGATTCAAAGTCAAAGTTCCAGTTTTGTCACTGCAGATTGTTGTTGCTGAGCCCATGGTTTCACAAGCTGAAAGCCTCCTAACCTGTTAGCAATTGAAATGTGGTCAGGCAATAATCAAGAAGATATAATCAAAGCGAGAAGGGCCGTTTTGATTCTTACCAAAGCTTTGTCTGCCATCATCTTTCGCATTGAGTAAGCCAAACTGCAAACATGAAGTCAAGAAAAGGTATCAACAACTACGATGTAGTTAGTTAAATTCTGAGTGGGTTATTTCAAGTAAGCTTACGTGAGGGTAACTGCTAGAGGAAGTCCCTCAGGCACTGCCACAACCACAATAGTAACCTAAACAAACGCCAGAATTAATTGAATTGATATGTATACCAAATAGCATAATCACGAATGTGGAAATGATACTTACTGCGATTGTAAATATCTTTACACAATCATCAACAATGTCACTGATACTAGTCGTCCCTTTGATAAACTGGGTTGCTCCATTAGGATCTTGGGTAGTTCCGGTAAAATATCTGTTTAAAATTTAAGATTATAGTCCTCAATTTGGTATTAAGTTGTAAGCCAAAAGATTTATTGACCAATGTATATCAGATTACCTCACAAGAAGAGCCACCAGGACAACAAGAGCCACTGAGAGACCCACTATACCGATGAAGGTTGCAAGACCATTTAACCGCACCTGTTATTGGATTACCAAAAGGAACTGTTAGGCTTCTCCAAGACATTGTGGAGACCATAACCCAATAAAAAAAGTGATCAAGATGATATACCTGCAAGGGGGTTTCTTCACCAGTATCCTCTGAGATACTTGCCATCAACAATCCCCATTCAGTGTTGATTCCAACTCCAGTAACCTGTTGAAAGACTCCCAAAGAATAACTACCGGAAAATGTGATGTAGAACAGAAGTCAGAATAAGACCAAAAGCCTCAAAGACATACCAGCATATTACCGACTCCGTCAGCAACTTTGCAACCAGACATTAGAAATGGGGATTTTTGATCCTTGTGAACCTGCAACAAAGGTCTGTGTTAGCAAGTAGAAAGAGAAGATAAGCATAAAATTTCACAAGCAGAGAACCATGATGAACTCACAATCTTGCTTTCACCGGTCATGCTAGACTCATCAATAGCAAGAGAATGACCACTAATTAGCACTCCATCCGCAGGGACCTAGATGGATACAATACGTAAGGCCAAAGTGTAGTATACTAATGAAGCCACAGATGGAATATATTGACAAAAAGATACCTACCTGGTCACCTATTCTAAGAGGTATAACATCTCCGACAACAACGTCATAGATTGAAACCTTCACTGTTCTCCCTCCTCTCATGACCTGTAAGAGTTTTTCGTTTATTTAACTATCAGCTCAAAAACATAAAAGGTGCAAAAAAAATCTAAGATGTTAAAGCAAGCACCTCTAGTTGTATATTTCTTTTTTCATCGTTGAGGTTTTGAAACTGAAGAGATTGGCGATAGTCACTAACAGCTGAAACAATCAAAAGAAAGCGTAAAGAAAGAGTCATCTTAAATGGATGGAGAGCAAGATTTGGAATGTTTTTAAGAATTTGACATAAAACACAAATGTAGGCAAGAGACAAAAAAACGGATGTTCATACCTGTAACAATAATGACAAGCAAAACTGCAAACGCAATGCTTCCACCATCAAGCCAACCTTCTTTCAGCCCCTGATGAAGAAGTAACCAAAAGAAAGAAGTGAGTTCCTAGTTTGGAAAACTAAGAAGGAATTTAAATGAAAGGAAGGCATACCTCTGTTTTTATCCCCAACGCCAATGATGTTACAGCCGCTATGATCAAGATGATAAGAGTCAAATCCTGCCAAGCTTCCCAGAGGAACATCTTTTGGACAAGACAAAGTTAAAAACGTGTGAGTTATCCACAAGCTGATAAAAACACCACAGAACAAGTCATGATAGGACTCTTTTACAGAAACGGTCACAGTTGCTTACATAAAAGCTTTTCCCCTTCTTCTTTGGATACGTGTTAGATCCAAATGCATTCTTCCTATCTATCAGCTCTTTCTCATCCTCCTCGATTCCTTGCTCCATATTTGACTTCAACTTCTCTGCAACACCTTTGACCTGAAAGGTACTAAGTTAACGTCAGTATCATGAAATCTTCCCCACTTACTATAAACATACAATTGAATGCAATAGAAGTAAATTGTATCTTACCCCTCCATATTGCTGCAAATTGGACATGTTCTGGTTCCTTGTCATTGACACAAGGTTCTCAAGGTCAATGTCGAAGTTACCAGTTGAAGTTGCTGGAGTTGATGATGAGCCAAACGCTGATCCCAAATAAAGCATGCAAGATTTTTAATTATATAAGAAAAAAAAAAAAAAAAACAGAATCTGATTGACTTATGTGAAAAAAAAGTTGAGATCATACTAATTTGTTGTTCCCCAGCCAACTTAAAAAGCAATGCTGCCTGATTCATAAAGCAATTACTGATGTGAGATCAAGAAACAAAGAGAAGAAGAAGAAGAAGAAGATTGTTGGTGAAATCAAAAGAATACCCTTATGACTTGAGCATGTGCTCTGATCATCCTCCTTCGATTGTCATAGTGTTCTTCTTTATTTAGATCCAAAGTGTATCGAAATCGACGCGATGCGTTCAACACCAGTGCCGCTTGCTGCAATTTTTAACGATTCAAATCCAGGTTTAAAATTCGCGATCGAATCGAAACTCAAATCGACGCATAATCAAATCCATTTCGGGAAAATCGGAGAAGAAAAGATACCCTCCAGCGACGGAGAGACTCGACGGAGGCGTTCTTGGTGTTATCAATGTCGAAAGGATCGTCAGGATCGCGTTGAAGCTCCTCGTGATCAGAATGCTCTTCCGTTTTGGCCGACCCAGCTTCCATGTCGTCGTGTCGCCCTGACATTGACGTCAGGAGCAATCCGTTGCTCGACGAAGTGCTCATTCTTCCTTCCTTTGTCTCACCCAGCTTTCTCTTCCTTCTTCTTCTTCTTCCTCTTATCAAATTTTCTCGGGAAAAAAAAATCAGAGAAACCAGAAACGAAGAAAGAAGAAATAGAAACGACCTTTTTGGTTTTGGTCGTTATTAATTTTGGCGTGACGGAGAGAGAAGGCCAAACTCGTAAGAAGAGAGAAGGCAACAAAAACCGAAAACACTCTCTCTTTCTCTTACCTCTCTGTCAATCACAGAGAAAAAAAAGAGAAACTAATTCTGAGCTTTCACAATAACGATATTTGATTCCCACAAACCAAAAAAAAAAAAAAAACAAATTAGAAAAGAGAAAGAGAGAGAGAGAGAGAGAGAGAGAGAGAACTCAATTGAACGAGGGCATTACTATTTTTGGTCTGATTTTGCAAAAATTATGGAAAGTTTGTTTCTTTCTTTCTTTTTATGGGAAAGAGAAGAAAACGAAGAAGAAGAAGAAGAAGAAGAAAGAGATTTTCCCGGGAAAGAACATGGCATCTCTCACCATTAGTTTAACATGGCATATATGATATATCTAAACAATCTCAAATTTTAAATATTACTTTCTATCATTCCTTGTTCTCAGATCTAACTACATTTCATTTGTATTATTATTTTTTGTTTTGGTCCAATTCATTCATAATAAGAAAGTTCCTATAACCTTGGTGAACGTGTGTACGACATAAAGGTCACTTGGGTTGCACGACATAACCAATCATTGTTTTGGGGTTTAGATTGCTAAACTATGCAATTATCAACTAAGTACGCTTTTAATTAAATATCTATGTGGTCTCAATTAAAAAAATTTAAAAGGTACAAGAAAAAGTTGAGAGTGTTTTCTACCTGAGGAAAACAAAAAAAAGCTAATGAAAATAATCCAACTCACAGATGAGAGCTTCTATATAAGTGAAACAAAGACTGAGAGATTACAACAGAGTCGCAAAGGAAATGATAACAACTGTTTACGTTGAGATCTTTCCTTGCTTTCAATGGTTTCGCAGTTCTCACTGTGAGTTGCTAATGTCACCAGTCACTGCGATCATTTGATCAGCCTCAAGATTTGAGTCCTCCTGCAACAAAAAATTTGAATGCATATATCATCTTAAAGAGAGAATCAAACTCCAAGAGATATAGTAAAAAAAAATAAAAAAAATGAAGTTGCTCACGTCAATCTTATTTGCAGGCAGATTCTGGGCTGTTATTTGAGGAGGAGCAGCTTTGGATAAGTCTCTAAGAGCCCCCTGAAATTGTTTATGTCGATGACAATGTTATTGTTTAGGTTTATAGTTGGAATAAGATCAGACTGATCAATGAGTCAAAACAGTGATGAGAGACAAGGCCGATCAATCTGAATAAAGAAAGTAATTAGCTTACCTTGTTTGCCCACATAAGTCCACATGCATTACAAAGTGTTCTTGGCCCTTCAGGTCCACGTCGCATCATTGGAGTTGACTTCTCACTGATTCCACAGTGCCGGCATCTTAACATGTTCACAAGTCACAACCATTTGACGAAGAAAAACATCAGAGAAAAGCTTTGTCAACTAAGTGTACCAAGCTACAAATAACTTCACCATCTACAAAGACTCAAGATGCAACAACATAGTAGTATACATTTCAGAGTTGAAGTATCGAGAAAAAGTTTATGGAAGTGAAAAGAACCTCCCAAAACAGTAACCAAATCAATTAAATCCATGTTTTAGAGTTGGTTGAGGTTAATATAACTGACAAAACAAAAAAACTGAAAGCAATTTTCAACTTACAAAACCTCTGGCTTCTGAGTCTCACTCCCTTCTAAGGCCCAGCTCTGGGTTGAACCCCAATCCGATCCAGTGGATGCAGAATCTTCATTGCTTGACTTGGCNTGCTCACTAGATAAACCCTAAAATCAGTAAGCAAGATAGCCAGAGACTGCCTTGGTGCATTAGCGGAGTGCTTCTTAGCAAATCTCCCATCTTTGACAAGAGCGTTCCATCTTTTGGATGTTGATCGTAACCGTGCCAGAGATACCGTCGGAACCCTAGAGATTATCTCATCCACTACCAAAACCTCCGGAAGATCTACTACTATGTTTCTCTTCTTCATCGTCTCGAAAGCCACTGTGATTAGAAACTTAGGGTTGAATAGTTGCTCAAAAGCGAGAGAGCCAAAAAAAAATTCCTTTGCACAAAGAATCTTCGCAATGAGTTTACTTTTTAAAAATAATTGAAAAAATCATAAATATATATACAAAATTAAAATTCAACAAAAGAAATAGCAATAGTACGTATGCCCTATTTTTTAATTAGTTCATTGCTGAATACAAAATCATTAAAAATTAAGTAATATGAGTGTGGGATCATATTGATTGGTAAATGATGAGGTTAGTATTATTTGTGTCACTTTGTTTCACACAAATCTGTACAAGACTTATGAACAAGTAGATGAAAATTCTAGTCAATGATCTTGTTAATATGCCTCACAGATCCGTGTGCAGAGTTAGAGGTGAACGCAAAGAAACTGTTTTATTGTTCTCTGACTAGAAAGCAAGGGGAGGAGAAGAGTGCCAGAGTGGAGAAGCAGGGCCTGACTCTGGTCATGGTTCTGGTTCTGTTTCAGGTTCTGGCGTTACTGCTACAACTGACTTGGGAAACTATGTTACTGAACTAAGCTCTCTTCTTGAAAATCTCTTAAGATTGAAGTTAAATTGGACACATAGAGAAAGGGAATAGTGGAGAAGAAGGCCTGACTCTGGTCTTGGTTCTGGCTCTAGCGTTATTGCCACAACCGACTTTGGGAAGATATGTTACTGGGCTAAGCTCTCTTCTTGTCAAATCTACTAAGATATATTGAAGTTAAATTGGACGCATGGAGGAGGGTTGTTCCCTATAGTTTATTGCAAAGCAAAAAAACAAGAGTTGTGTATAGTTTCCAAACCAAATTGTTTATAAGTTCGGTTTAATTTGGTCTGACAAAGATTGACATTGGCCTAAACTGCAAATACCAGCTCAAATTGAGTGTAATGTGCTTGCTTAAATGAATAAATAATAGCTATTTTCATTTCTCATGCAAGAAAAGAAGTGACAAAGATACCTACATCAACTATGTTGTTCAAAGTTATTTTTTCATGCCATCATCCTCAAAAAATCCTATTATTTTTCCCAACATCCCCATAAAAGTTTGCTCAACAAGATACAGTATCTTTTTCTTGTATTTTGAGGGTTTATAATCTTTTATTACAAGGATATTGTTTTGCAAGAGTACCATCTACCTTTGGTTAGAGACTCGCTTTGGTTAGAAAAGTAGTCATGAGATTCGAGACCTAATAATGTTATTCTGTAAGATATAATTTAGCTGTCTAACAGTTCTAAATGAATATTGCAAATAAAAGAGTGTGCTTATACTTTACTAGTGATGAACTATAACTATCTGGTTGCGGCTCTTTGAGTAGACAACCCATCTCGAATAAAAAGCAGAAACTGTTGATCAAGAAAAAAACCAGAAATAAAAAGCCACAACTCGCAGAGAACAAAAACTAGAATCTTTCCAGAACAAGTTATAAATTAGCAAGACCTCTACATCTATATTAAATATCATAATGCATAAACTAATGTTACAAAAGAAAACCAACCTCATTCCACTCGCAGAGGATAAATTAAAACTAGAAATCGTTTGGGAAACAAGTCATATATTGATCAGCAATATCATATAGCATATAAAATCTCAAGAGTTGGATAGATAATGCATAAATTATTGTGACAATTATAAACCCTTAGCTCAGGTACTCCAAGAACTATAAACCTTGCTGGATTTGAACCAAAGTCGGAACATAACTGAGGAGAAATGGCCAACGAGATTTTGAAGCATGATGATCCACTTGTATGTGTCTATCCTCTGCCACAATGTGTAAGTTTTGGTTGGGGAAATAGCTGTTATCGCAACACACCAACATCTAATGAATCACCGTCGGTTTTGGCTGTTAGGAATTTGGTCCATGACATGACTCCGGTACTCTCAATCTTGGATGTCATCCATACATCTACATCTAATGAATCACCGTCCATATAAGTTACTAGACAAAGTTCCTCCTCTCTAACCACTGATAAAGACATGATACAGTCAGGATTAGATAAATGAGGAAGAGGCAGACTCTGGAATCTCTCTGTTGAAAAATCGAACCTTAGTAAGAACTTAGTATATGGCCTTCGCTGGTATGCAACCCAGTAAGTATTTCCCTTCACAAATACTCCACCCTGTAGTACACACCAGTCGGTAGTAGTCACACCAACAACTCTCCATGAATTGGAGGTGAAGTCATATATTTCGTACTCAATATTAAATGATATATCATCATGACACTGATCTACCCTCAAGATTTTGTAACAGCATGATTTGGTATCGTAGCCGAGAGCATAAAAGTCGAATTTCTTGTAGGAGTTTCTTGGTAGGATCCACCTGGTTGCACCTGAACACGGGTTCCAAACCACCAGTCTATCGTCTTCGGTCTTGCATAGCAATAAACCATCGCAGTGAAGGACGTTGCATATATCGACTTCGTCTGTAGAATTAGTAGAACGAGGATCTTTTAGGGTAAATTGACGTGTTGTTGCCTTTGGAGATGGAACAACGTTGTTGTCGTGGATTCCACGGAGATCCACGCTCACTAGATAAACCCTAAAATCAGTAAGCAAGATAGCCAGAGACTGCCTTGGTGCATTAGCGGAGTGCTTCTTAGCAAATCTCCCATCTTTGACAAGAGCGTTCCATCTTTTGGATGTTGATCGTAACCGTGCCAGAGATACCGTCGGAACCCTAGAGATTATCTCATCCACTACCAAAACCTCCGGAAGATCTACTACTATGTTTCTCTTCTTCATCGTCTCGAAAGCCACTGTGATTAGAAACTTAGGGTTGAATAGTTGCTCAAAAGCGAGAGAGCCAAAAAAAAATTCCTTTGCACAAAGAATCTTCGCAATGAGTTTACTTTTTAAAAATAATTGAAAAAATCATAAATATATATACAAAATTAAAATTCAACAAAAGAAATAGCAATAGTACGTATGCCCTATTTTTTAATTAGTTCATTGCTGAATACAAAATCATTAAAAATTAAGTAATATGAGTGTGGGATCATATTGATTGGTAAATGATGAGGTTAGTATTATTTGTGTCACTTTGTTTCACACAAATCTGTACAAGACTTATGAACAAGTAGATGAAAATTCTAGTCAATGATCTTGTTAATATGCCTCACAGATCCGTGTGCAGAGTTAGAGGTGAACGCAAAGAAACTGTTTTATTGTTCTCTGACTAGAAAGCAAGGGGAGGAGAAGAGTGCCAGAGTGGAGAAGCAGGGCCTGACTCTGGTCATGGTTCTGGTTCTGTTTCAGGTTCTGGCGTTACTGCTACAACTGACTTGGGAAACTATGTTACTGAACTAAGCTCTCTTCTTGACAAATCTCCCAAGATTGAAGTTCAATTGGACACATAGAGGAAGGGAAGAGTGGAGAAGAAGGCCTGACTCTGGTCTTGGTTCTGGTTCTAGCGTTATTGCCACAACCTACTTTGGGAAGCTATGTTACTATTTCTAAGCTAAGCTCTCTTCTTGTCAAGTCTCCCAAGACTGAAGTTAAATTGGACGCATATAGGAGGCTCGTTACCTAACCAAACTGTTTATAAGTTGGGTTGGGTTTGGTTTGGTCTGGTAAAGAACCTAAAGATTTTGCTTGCCTTAATATAAATATTGGCTTAAACTGCAAATACCAGCTCAAAATTGAGTGTAAATGTACTTAAAATGAATAAATAATAGCTATTTTCATTTCGCTTATGTGGATGCAAAGATACTTACCTCCAAATCAAAAGCCATTGTCCACACAAAACCAAAAACAAAAAAGTCGTCCATCATCCTCTTAAAATCCTTAAAAAAATTTCTACATTCCTCATTAAATTTGCTCTTGACGATGTTTGGTTTGGTAAAGATACCAAGCATGGGAAGCACATGCTCGTTTGTGACATCACATGCTTCTATTGTGAAACAATCTTCTCACAATATTATCCAAAAAGTATCATTCCTCGAGTGTAGGTAACCCATCTCAATAAAAGAAACCATAAATAAAAAGCCAAAACGTACTCACAGAGAACAAAAACTAGAATCTTTCCAGAACAAGTAATAAACTAGCAAGACAAATCTCACACTATCTTTATTAAGTATCATACTTTCATGGGACAAAAGAAAACCAACCTTAAAATATAATGCATAAAATAGTGTGAGAATTATAAACCCCTAGAGCTCTTGTACTGCCAAAGCTATAAACCTGGCTGGATTTGAACCAAAGTCGGAACATAACTGAGGAGAAATGGGCAAGAATATTTTGAAGCAAGGTGACCCACTTGTATGTCTCTACCCTCTGCCACAATGTGTAAGTTTTTGTTGGAGAAATCGCTGTTATCATTGCAACACACCAACACTTTGTTCTGCTTGTCGGCCACGAAACTCATCGCATAACCAAACTTAGGCTTGGTTTTGGCTGTTAGGAATTTGGTCCATGACATGACCCCGGTACTCTCAATCTTGGATGTCATCCATACATCTATATCTAATGAATGACCGTCCATATAAGTTACTAGACAAAGTTCATCCTCTCCAACCACTGATAAAGCCCTGATACAGTCAAGATTAGATAAATGAGGAAGAGGCTGAGGTTGGAATCTCTCTGTTGAAAAATCGAACATTAGTAAGGAACTAAGATGTGGCTCTCGGTAATGTGCAAGCCAGTAAGTATTTCCCTTCCCAGATACTCCACCACCACGCACACCCTCTGCTACGTACCAGTCGGTAGTCACACCAACAACTCTCCACGAATTGGAGGTGAAGTCATATATTTCGTACTCAGTATCAAATAGTGTACCATCGCGACACCGATCTACCCTCAAGATTTTGTAACAGCATGATTTGGTATCGTAGCCGAGAGCATAAAAGTCGAATTTCTTGTAGGAGTTTCTTGGTAGGATCCACCTGGTTGCACCTGAACACGGGTTCCAAACCACCAGTCTATCGTCTTCGGTCTTGCATAGCAATAAACCATCGCAGTGAAGGACGTTGCATATATCGACTTCGTCTGTAGAATTAGTAGAACGAGGATCTTTTAGGGTAAATTGACGTGTTGTTGCCTTTGGAGATGGAACAACGTTGTTGTCGTGGATTCCACGGAGATCCACGCTCACTAGATAAACCCTAAAATCAGTAAGCAAGATAGCCAGAGACTGCCTTGGTGCATTAGCGGAGTGCTTCTTAGCAAATCTCCCATCTTTGACAAGAGCGTTCCATCTTTTGGATGTTGATCGTAACCGTGCCAGAGATACCGTCGGAACCCTAGAGATTATCTCATCCACTACCAAAACCTCCGGAAGATCTACTACTATGTTTCTCTTCTTCATCGTCTCGAAAGCCACTGTGATTAGAAACTTAGGGTTGAATAGTTGCTCAAAAGCGAGAGAGCCAAAAAAAAATTCCTTTGCACAAAGAATCTTCGCAATGAGTTTACTTTTTAAAAATAATTGAAAAAATCATAAATATATATACAAAATTAAAATTCAACAAAAGAAATAGCAATAGTACGTATGCCCTATTTTTTAATTAGTTCATTGCTGAATACAAAATCATTAAAAATTAAGTAATATGAGTGTGGGATCATATTGATTGGTAAATGATGAGGTTAGTATTATTTGTGTCACTTTGTTTCACACAAATCTGTACAAGACTTATGAACAAGTAGATGAAAATTCTAGTCAATGATCTTGTTAATATGCCTCACAGATCCGTGTGCAGAGTTAGAGGTGAACGCAAAGAAACTGTTTTATTGTTCTCTGACTAGAAAGCAAGGGGAGGAGAAGAGTGCCAGAGTGGAGAAGCAGGGCCTGACTCTGGTCATGGTTCTGGTTCTGTTTCAGGTTCTGGCGTTACTGCTACAACTGACTTGGGAAACTATGTTACTGAACTAAGCTCTCTTCTTGAAAATCTCTTAAGATTGAAGTTAAATTGGACACATAGAGAAAGGGAATAGTGGAGAAGAAGGCCTGACTCTGGTCTTGGTTCTGGCTCTAGCGTTATTGCCACAACCGACTTTGGGAAGATATGTTACTGGGCTAAGCTCTCTTCTTGTCAAATCTACTAAGATATATTGAAGTTAAATTGGACGCATGGAGGAGGGTTGTTCCCTATAGTTTATTGCAAAGCAAAAAAACAAGAGTTGTGTATAGTTTCCAAACCAAATTGTTTATAAGTTCGGTTTAATTTGGTCTGACAAAGATTGACATTGGCCTAAACTGCAAATACCAGCTCAAATTGAGTGTAATGTGCTTGCTTAAATGAATAAATAATAGCTATTTTCATTTCTCATGCAAGAAAAGAAGTGACAAAGATACCTACATCAACTATGTTGTTCAAAGTTATTTTTTCATGCCATCATCCTCAAAAAATCCTATTATTTTTCCCAACATCCCCATAAAAGTTTGCTCAACAAGATACAGTATCTTTTTCTTGTATTTTGAGGGTTTATAATCTTTTATTACAAGGATATTGTTTTGCAAGAGTACCATCTACCTTTGGTTAGAGACTCGCTTTGGTTAGAAAAGTAGTCATGAGATTCGAGACCTAATAATGTTATTCTGTAAGATATAATTTAGCTGTCTAACAGTTCTAAATGAATATTGCAAATAAAAGAGTGTGCTTATACTTTACTAGTGATGAACTATAACTATCTGGTTGCGGCTCTTTGAGTAGACAACCCATCTCGAATAAAAAGCAGAAACTGTTGATCAAGAAAAAAACCAGAAATAAAAAGCCACAACTCGCAGAGAACAAAAACTAGAATCTTTCCAGAACAAGTTATAAATTAGCAAGACCTCTACATCTATATTAAATATCATAATGCATAAACTAATGTTACAAAAGAAAACCAACCTCATTCCACTCGCAGAGGATAAATTAAAACTAGAAATCGTTTGGGAAACAAGTCATATATTGATCAGCAATATCATATAGCATATAAAATCTCAAGAGTTGGATAGATAATGCATAAATTATTGTGACAATTATAAACCCTTAGCTCAGGTACTCCAAGAACTATAAACCTTGCTGGATTTGAACCAAAGTCGGAACATAACTGAGGAGAAATGGCCAACGAGATTTTGAAGCATGATGATCCACTTGTATGTGTCTATCCTCTGCCACAATGTGTAAGTTTTGGTTGGGGAAATAGCTGTTATCGCAACACACCAACATCTAATGAATCACCGTCGGTTTTGGCTGTTAGGAATTTGGTCCATGACATGACTCCGGTACTCTCAATCTTGGATGTCATCCATACATCTACATCTAATGAATCACCGTCCATATAAGTTACTAGACAAAGTTCCTCCTCTCTAACCACTGATAAAGACATGATACAGTCAGGATTAGATAAATGAGGAAGAGGCAGACTCTGGAATCTCTCTGTTGAAAAATCGAACCTTAGTAAGAACTTAGTATATGGCCTTCGCTGGTATGCAACCCAGTAAGTATTTCCCTTCACAAATACTCCACCCTGTAGTACACACCAGTCGGTAGTAGTCACACCAACAACTCTCCATGAATTGGAGGTGAAGTCATATATTTCGTACTCAATATTAAATGATATATCATCATGACACTGATCTACCCTCAAGATTTTGTAACAGCATGATTTGGTATCGTAGCCGAGAGCATAAAAGTCGAATTTCTTGTAGGAGTTTCTTGGTAGGATCCACCTGGTTGCACCTGAACACGGGTTCCAAACCACCAGTCTATCGTCTTCGGTCTTGCATAGCAATAAACCATCGCAGTGAAGGACGTTGCATATATCGACTTCGTCTGTAGAATTAGTAGAACGAGGATCTTTTAGGGTAAATTGACGTGTTGTTGCCTTTGGAGATGGAACAACGTTGTTGTCGTGGATTCCACGGAGATCCACGCTCACTAGATAAACCCTAAAATCAGTAAGCAAGATAGCCAGAGACTGCCTTGGTGCATTAGCGGAGTGCTTCTTAGCAAATCTCCCATCTTTGACAAGAGCGTTCCATCTTTTGGATGTTGATCGTAATCGTGCCAGAGATACCGTCGGGACCCTAGAGATTATCTCGTCCACTACCAAATCCTCCGGAAGATCTACTACTCTTTTTCTCTTCTTCATCATCTCGAAAGCTACTGTGATTAGAAGAAACTTAGGGTTGAATAGCTCAAAAGCGAGAGAGCGACCAGAACGAGAGCAAAGCGACGGAGAGAAAGATAGTTAGGGTTGAAATGTTGAATCTCGGTGATTAATCTCCGAGACTGAAAAAAAAAAAAAAAAGAATATAGAAAAACATAAAATTCAACAAAAGAAATAGCAATTTTCTTTTAATTTCTATATAATGAACTTGATCAATACAAAATCATTAAAAAAAAAAAAGTGTAAATATAGAGATACAATAACTCCACAAACTATATATGTGTAGTGTATGGGAGATATAGCGATACACATATATACACATATATATATTACAAAGCAGAAAAGCAAGATTTGTGTCTAGTTTCCAAACCAAATTGTTTATAAGTTCGGTTTAGTTTGGTCTGATAAAGATTGCTTGCCTTAATATAAACATTGGCTTAAACTGCAAATACCAGCTCAAATTGAGTGTAATGTGCTTAAATGAATAAATAATAGCTATTTCATTTCGCATACAAGCAAAGAAGTGAAAAGAATACCTACATCCAATTATGTTATTCAAAGATATTTATCATGCCATCATCCTCAACAAAATCATAATTTTTTTCCCAACATCCCCATAAAAGTTTGCTCAACAAGATACAGTATCTTCTTCCTGCATTTTGAGGGTTCAATCTTTTACAAGGAAAATTGAAACAAGAGTTTTTATCTCTTGTAGCAATTTTCTCAATTGCTCATATTATTGCAATACTTGAGATAATCCATCTTGGGAGTTTGATGCAAAAGGAATACAAAGTTTGGTCTAAGCTAAACCAAATTCGAAATTAAGTGACAAGGAACAATTAAAAGCAAGCTACTAGCTAGAAAAGACACTACAAGACTAAGAATATGATTTAAAACCTTAATTATCACTAAATGAGCACTAATTAAGCGATTAACTACTAAGTAAGATTATCAAATTACTAAAAACGAAACCTAGGGATGGAATCATTGATTTGGGCATCTAAATGGCCAACCTTGCAATCATTTAAGCAACCAATCAAGCTATTTCTATGCCTAGAACACTAATAAAGACTAATTCATGATGTGTGGCACTAATCTCTTTCCTAATCATTTTAATGGTTTTGCAAGAGTACCATCTCACTTGGTTAGAGACTCGCTTTGGTTAGAAAAGTAGTCATGAGATTCGAGACCTAATCACTCAGAGTGAGCTGCCACTAACCGCTACAGCACCTGACCGTCCTCATCCTCACGCATTATATATATGGTCTAGTTGTTAATGGATTTAAAGATGGTCATACTTGGCAGAGAACAAAAGGCTTTGCCCTCTTGGTAATTATGTTACTCAGGAAGATGATAGTGTAATTCTGTAAGATATAATTTAGCTGTCTAACAGTTCTAAATGACTAGTGCAAAATAAGTGTGCTTATACTTTACTAGTGATGAATTATAACTATCTGAATGCGGCTCTTTGAGTAGACAACCCATCTCGAATAAAAAGCAGAAACTGTTGATCAAGAAAAAAACCAAATTATATCTATGTCATTTTATTTGCAATAGTAATACCATCTCACTTGGTTAGAGACTCACTTTGGTTAGAGACTCGCTTTGGTTAGAAAAGTAGTCATGAGATTCGAGACCTCATCACTCAGAGTGAGCTGCTACTAATTAACCGCTACCGCACCTGACCGTCCTCATCCTCATGCATTATCTATGGTCTAGTTGTTAATGGACTTGAAGATGGTCATACTTGGCAGAGAACAAAAGGCTTTGCCCACAAGGTAATTATGTAACACACCAACACACCAACACTTTCATAATAGCGTAATTTTGTAAGATATAATTTAGCATTCTAACAGTTCTATATGACTATTGCAAATAAAAGAGTGTGCTTATACTTTACTAGTGAACTATAACCCATCTCGAATAAAAAGCAGAAACTGAAGATCAAGAAATAAAACAGAAATAAAAAGCCACAACTCGCAGAGAACAAAAACTAGAATCTTTCCGGAACAAATTATATATTAAATATCATAATGCATAAATTAATGTTACAAAAGAAAACCAACCTCATTCCACTCGCAGAGGATAAATTAAAACTAGAAATCGTTTGGGAAACAAGTCATATATTGATCAGCGATATCATATATCATATAAAATCTCAAGAGATGGATAGACAATGCGTAAATTAATGTGATAATTATAAACCCCTAGCTCAGGTACTCCAAGGACTATAAACCTTGCTGGATTTGAACCAAAGTCGGAACATAACTGAGGAGAAATGGGCGAAAAGATTTTGAAGCTTGATGATCCACTTCTATGTGTCTATCCTCTGCCACAATGTGTAAGCTTTGGTTGGGGAAATCGCTGCTATTGCAACACACCAACACTTTCTTCTGCTTGTCGGCCACGAAACTCGTCGTATAACCAAACTTACGCTCGGTTTTGGCTGTTAGGAATTTGGTCCATGACATGACTCCGGTACTCTCAATCTTGGATGTCATCCATACATCTACATCGAATGGATCACCGTCCTTAGAAGTTATCACCGTCCTTAGAAGTTACTAGACAAAGTTCCTCCTCTCTAACCACTGAGAACGCCCTGATACAGTGGTGACGATTATATAAATGAGGAAGAGGCTGACTTTGGAATTTCTCTGTTGACAAATTGAACCTTAGTAAGAAATAAGTACATTTCCTTCGCTTGCATGCAAGCCAGTAACTATTTCCCTTCACAAATATTCCACCACAACGCATACGACGTACTACGTACCAGTCCGTAGTCACAACAACAACTCTCCACGAATTAGAGGTGAAGTCATAGATTTCGTAGTTAGTATTACGTGATAGACCACGATGAACCTGATCTATCCTCAAGATTTTGTAACAGCATGATTTGTTATCGTAACCGAGAGCATAAAAGTCGGATTTCATGTAGGAGTTTCTTGGTTGGATCCACCTAGTGTCACCTGAACACGGGTTCCAAACCACCAGTCTATCGTCTTCTGTCGTGCATAGCAATAAACCATCGCAGTGAAAGACGTTGCGTATATCGACTTCGTCTGTAGAATTAGTAGAACGAGGATCTTTTAGGGTAAATTGACGTGTTGTTACCTTTGGAGATGGAACAACGTTGTCGTGGATTCCACGGAGATCGACGCTCACTAGATAAACCCTAAAATCAGTAATCAAGATAGCCAGAGACTGCTTTGGTGCATTAGCAGAGTGCTTCTTAGCAAATCTCCCATCTTTGACAAGAGCGTTCCATCTTTTGGATGTTGATCGTAATCGTGCCAGAGATACCGTCGGAACCCTAGACATTATCTCCTCCNATTAGCAGAGTGCTTCTTAGCAAATCTCCCATCTTTGACAAGAGCGTTCCATCTTTTGGATGTTGATCGTAATCGTGCCAGAGATACCGTCGGAACCCTAGACATTATCTCCTCCACTACCAAATCCTCCGGAAGATCTACTACTCGGTTTCTCTTATTCACCATCTCGAAAGCCACTGTGATTTAAAAACTTAGGGTTGAATAGCTGCCTAAAAGCGAGAGAGCGAGATCAGAAGGAGAGCAAGAGAGAATCGTCGCAAAGAGTTTATAAGTAATAGGGAAATTAGGTGAGGTAACCCTAAGAAAACTAAAAACATATAAAGTAACCATAAGAAAAGTCTGGCTAGAATATTTTTTTGTATATTCTACAATATATATCAAAATATCCTTAATTTGAAATATACGAGTGAACGTTAATCTCGTAGATTATGAAACTATAAAAATTAGGTTAGAGATTTATAAAATAACACATGTATTTTAGGGAAAGCAACCATCAATAATGTAATATGCATCAATATTATACTATGTAATAATATTATAGAAAAATTTAATTTGAAATACTTGAATGAAATTGAAAGCGACCATCAAATTGTACTTCCCTTTAATTCTTGTCCTAATAGTTATAGTATAGTACGCTGTCGAATGTATTCCTCATAGTTGTGGTCTAAAACGATGCCGAACGGCCTTTGACTCACGCAATAAAATGTATTCTTCATTAACTATATTTTACGGATAATAGTAACCAGTAACATAGTATGAACTGATATTGATAGTCTTTCACTATTTGAAACAAAACTATTCTATAAATTGAAATTTAGCACAGTAATGACGGTTGCTTTATAGTTTACGCGAGTGAAAACTTATGATGTAAACTATATTCTACGCGTAATAGTAATTCATAATATAGTATGGACCGATATTAAAAATAGAATTGAAATTATGTGGGAATAAATAGTACTATCGCTGTTGTCATTATTTACAAGTGGTTATGGTATATATATGACTGTTTAGGTTGACCACACAAAAAAACACTAGTGGCATATAGATGCTTGACGTCAGCCAAATTTCTTCCTCTTTAATTTCCCGCTTAAGCAAAAAGATCAGTTTCGATATTGCACAGTGAACCATGATTATTCAGCAAATTATTTGAACATTATGGTTATATTCTTTATTTTGATATATTCAATATGGTTATTCAAAAAATTAACCCATAAGTAATATAGTACTACTCTTTTTTTTTTTTTTATCAACCTTTCATAAATTAAGTACTAGAGTTTACAAAGTCCCGATGTAAAACATCAGAAAGGAAACGAGGAACATATGAATAAAACCAAAACAGATCATTATTTGGAATAAATTGTTTCGCTAAAGTATCTGCTACTTGATTATAAATTCGCCCAGTCCATTCAAATCGAGTCTCCTCAAACCGATGACTCCACGCCCTAACTTCACCAATCCAGTTATGAGCCCCAAAGTTGAGACCATTGCCCTTAATCTGATCAATAACTTTCTTATTGTCTCCTTCAAAGATTATTCGTTTATAGCCATGACTCCAACAGTGTTGCATCGCCATAATGAGAGCTTGAAATTCACTCTCTTAAGCATTATCAAGTATTTGTAGAGAAACCAACAGCGATAGTGCTTTAGCACTAGCCCAAGACCGTAATACCCGAGAGACCCGAAAGAAATAAAAGACTCTTTAAGTATGAAGAAAAATATGGAAGAACACTTAGAGAGACTTATGAAAAATACTCTTTATTAGCTTGTTCAACTTCTTGTATTTGTTGTTGTTATATTTACAAATGAGGGGGTGAGGAGGTATTTATAGCCTCCCAAAACTATCTTACAAAGTTCTAGACTCTTCTTTTACAACCTCCTTACTTCCTAGATTTTTTCTAATTCTCTAGAGTTTTCTACACAAATCTTAAATTAATTAACTAATAGAATTCTCTAGAAACATTTAGAGAAGATGAATATTTTAATGATGTTTCTAAAGAATTCTAGAACTTGTACTCAACTTTGGGTTTAATAATTTTATCATCAAACCCAAAATTAAGCTTAACTCAAAATCAAGTTTAATTTCAATACTCCCCCTTAAACTTGATTTTGTCCATCATCCCGAGCTTCGAGCGAAGTAACTCGAATTGCCCTTTTGGTAATGACTTGGTGAAGATATCTGCAACGTTATCCTCGCTTCGAACTTCCAAAGCTTCAATTGTTCCATCAAGCACCTTCTCCCTTATGAAGTGATGCTCTAGCTCAATATGCTTTGTCCTTGCATGGAACACCGGATTATTAGCCAGCTTGATAGCACTTTGATTATCTCCATAGATTGCAACTGGCTTGTTGATTGGCTCAAACAAATCTCCAAGGAGCCTTCGAAGCCATATACACTCTTGAGCTGCGAGTGTTGAAGCTTTATACTCCGCTTCAGTGGTAGATAGTGACACTGTTGCTTGCTTCTTGCTGCACCATGAAACACTTGTGTTCCCACATAAGAACACATAGCCTGAAGTTGATTTTCGATCATCTAGATCTCCACCAAAGTCAGCATCCGTGAAGCCATAGAGAGAGACCTTGGCATTATACTTGTACACCAGACCCATGCCAAGAGTTGTCTTCAGGTACTTCAATATCTTCTTTGCCGCTTCTAGATGTGGCTTCCTTGGTGCCTGCATAAACCGACTTACAAGACCTACCGAGAAGGCAATGTCCGGTCTCGTAATGGTTAAGTAAAGAAGACTTCCCACAAGAGAGCGATAAGGCCGAGGATCAGGTAGTAAAGACCCTTCATCGCGCTTAAGCTTTATGTTGACATCCATCGGAGTAGAACGTGTCTTTCCTTCATGCACCCCGAACTTCTCAACAATCCTTCTTGCATAGCTTTGTTGGCCGATGAATATTCCGTCCTTTACCCTTTCCACCTCTAAACCGAGAAAGTTGTTGAGCTCACCCAACTTCTTCATCTCAAACCTTATCGACATATCCTCTTGTAGACGAGCAATTTCTCCATCATCATTCCCGGTAATGATCATATCATCCACGTAAAGAAGAACAACCACGTGGACTCCTCTATTCTTCTTAAAGAATAGACTCGGATCAGAATTTGATGCCACATAGCCGCAGAACTGAAGAAACTGAGCAAGCTTTCCATACCAGGCTCGTGGGGCTTGTTTTAACCCGTACAAGGCCTTCTTTAGCTTGCACACATAATCAGGATGCTCTCGTGATATAAAACCAAGTGGTTGCTCCATAAAGATTTCCTTATCAAGCTCTCCGTATAGAAAAGCATTCTTCACATCTAATTGCCATAACTTCCAACCAAAACTTGCAGCCAAAGATAAGAGGGTGCGTACCGTTGTCATTTTAGCTACAGGGCTGAAAGTCTCTTCATAATCTTCTCCATACTTCTGAGAGAACCCCCGAGCAACCAACCTTGCCTTGAATCTATCAACGCTTCCATCTGTTTTGCGCTTGATCCGATACACCCATTTACAAGAAACGGGTTGGACATCCTTGGGTTTCGGAACCAAATCCCACGTTTCATTCTTCATGAGAGCATTCATCTCCTCCTTCATTGCGGTCTCCCACTCATCAACGTCTTTTGCTTCATCATAAGATGATGGCTCATCTTCATCTAATGGAGCTGCAAAGTAGCATGAGTAGGTGGTGACAAATCTTTCATCTCTGAACCGAGCAGGTTTTATAATGTTCCTTTTAGGCCTTTGAGTAGCCGTGGAACCGTGATCTTCCTCCTCATCCTCTTCTTGACTAGTGCTCCCCCTTTCACCTTGCTTCTCCGTTTCAGGACTTCCACTCTCACTTAGAATTTTAAGAGCTGGTTCAGCAGTCTTGGAGGAACTTCCACCTTCTTGATCAACTAAGATTTGAGGTGGCCCATAGAATGAGGAAACTTCATCAAAAACAACATCTCTAGACACCACGTACCTGTGTGTCTCTGGATCCATACACCTCCAACCTTTTCTTCGTTCGTCATACCCAACGAAGATACACTTCTTCGCTTTTGCCTCCAACTTTGTTCTTTGAGAATCAAACACATGGACGTAGCAGACTGATCCAAATATCCTGAGATGTTTCACTGATGGCTTCTTCCCGTGAACCATCTCATAAGGAGACTTCATATTGTTTGGACTGAGTGGCATCCGATTGATGACATATGCTGCACATCTCATACCTTCTGCCCATAAGGCCTTAGGTAAATCTTTTCCATATAACCAGCTTCTACATGTCTCGGTTAGATGCCTGATCTTCCTTTCAGCTACTCCATTTTGTTGAGGTGTATGCGCACAAGTAAACTCTCTCTTTATTCCATGCTTTTGACAAAAAGAGAGAAACTCCTTGGATATGAACTCACCTCCATTATCCGTCCTTAAGGTCTTGATTTTCTGACCTAACTCCCCTTCCGCGGTAACCTTGAATTCTTGAAACTTGGAGAATACTTCTGATTTTTCCTTCACAAAGTATACCCAAGTGTACCGTGAGAAGTCATCAACAAACAGCAACATGTAGCGAAATCCGGAATACGAGGGTGTTCTTGTTGGACCCATTAGATCACTATGGATCCTCTCCAACGGGGCTTTGCATCGTGAAATAGAGTTGTCAAATGGAAGTCTATGTGATTTTCCATATTGACAACCTTCACAAATTACTCCTTCATCTTGAATCTTCAACTTCGGGAGCCCGTTAACCAAATCCTTATTCACCATAACCTTCAGCTTAGTCATATTTATATGACCGAGCCTAGCATGCCATATAGAGGCATTATCATTCGTGCTCATCTTCTCCACATAAGAATTTGAAGCAGATAAGACATATAGATCCTTAACCCGCGATCCGGTGTGAACCACATCCGCCTTTAACTCTTTAATATTCCTCAAGAATTTAACGTCTCTTGGGCCAAATAAAACGTAGTTACCTGAGTCTACCACATTCGCCACGGAGAGAAGATTCTTCCTTACTCCAGGAACATGGTATACGTTCTTGAGAGTGATAGGGCTTCCATCATCTCCTTCAATGACAACAGTCCCTTCCTTCTCCACGCGGTGGGTTGAATTATCCGCAGTAATGATGGCTTCTTTTCCGTCATGATGTTGAAGACTAGAAAATAACTTCTCGTTTCCGGTAATATGATGACTACAACCCGAATCCACTATCCAATCATTTCCAAGATTTTTAGTTGTGGATGTACCTGAAGATGCAGCCTCCACCGTGAAACATTTCCCCCATTCTTCGTCTTCATTATGACCTTTTGATTCCGCCATATTTGTTTCCTTCAACTTGACTCGGCAATCCTTTTTAAAATGCCCAAGCTTTCCACACCGGTAGCACTTGAACCGCTTCTTTTCTCCCGTAGAAGATCCTTCACGTTCATCGTTATTTTTGGCACCAAGATACTTGGATTTGGCTTTGAAGCCTTGTTGCCTCCGAGCTACAAAAGCGCTCCCTGAATCATCATTGATTTTAACTCCAGCCATTTGCTTGGCTAATGATTCTTGCGAAGCTAGCAGGTTCTCGAACTCCTCCAAGGAAGGTTGTGTAGCCCATCCTTGAACCGAAGTCACAAACGGTGTATACTCGGGTCGTAGACCTCGAATAATAGACCGCTTTAACCGTGCTTCCGAAATTGATTCCTCCGGATTTAGAGTATTAATCTCAGAGCAAAGATTTTTTACCTTGATGAAAAACTCTGAGATTGAAGACTCCCCCTGCTTCGCATTTGCCAGCTCGTTCTCTAACAATTGTAGCCGAGCTTCATTCTTCTTGTTGAACAATTGATCCAACGACTGCCAAATGGAACTGGCGGATATACACCTTGAGACATGCTCAAATATTCCCGAGGATATTGACCTCTTCAAAGCAAACTCCGCCTTGGCATTCTTCCGGATCCACTCCTTTGTCGCTTCCGCTGTTGCAGCATCTCCTCTTGGTGGTGATGTGCTGCTACCGCCAACGACATCCCATAAGTCCTCACTCACCAAGTATGACTCCATACATGACTTCCATAACCGGTAATTAGATTGGTTTAAGATCTCCATTCCCAATCCAACAACACGACCCATTGGCTCCATACTTAGAGTAAACCCGAGCTCTCTTTAAACCCCGATCTTGAAAAGAACTAGATCAGAATGGCTCTGATACCATGTAGAGAAACCAACAGCGATAGTGCTTTAGCACTAGCCCAAGACCGTAATACCCGAGAGACCCGAAAGAAATAAAAGACTCTTTAAGTATGAAGAAGAATATGGAAGAACACTTAAGAGAAAACTTGAACACTCTTAGAGAGTAAGAACACTTAAGAGAACTTATGAAAAATACTCTTTATTAGCTTGTTCAACTTCTTGTATGTGTTTACAAATGAGAGGGTGATGGGGTATTTATAGCCTCCCAAAACTATCTTACAAAGATCTAGAGTTTTCTACAACCTCCTTACTTCCTAAATTTTTTCTACATTTCTAGAGTTTTCTACACAAATCTTAAATTAATTAACTAATAAAATTTTCTAGAAACATTTAGAGAGGATGAAGATTTTAATAATGTTTCTAAAGAATTCTAGAACTTGTACTCAACTTTGGGTTTAATAATTTTATCATCAAACCCAAAATTAAGTTTAATCCAAAATCAAGTTTAATTTCAATAGTATTAAACCTTTTGCATGACTCGAACCGATATAAACACCCTCATCAAGTACTACTCTTTTTTTTTTTTCTTCAAATTCAAATTTATTTATCTTGAAATGTTATAATCGGAATACAAGGCATTTATTATCCAAGGCACTCTTTTTTTAATCTCCGTGATTTACACTAAATTTTTTTAAATAATTAAAAAAATTTAAATATATAGACAAAATTAAATTTCATATACTACTTTCCTGCGTGCTTTTTGGTTTTTCTCCTTTTAAAATCCAAAAAAGAAGGCACCAATCGAAAAACAAACCAAACCTGATTCATACCTGATTTCCGACAAAAAACACTTTCCCTCCCTCTCTTTACTCCGATCCGATCTGTCCCTCGTTTTTTCTTCCTTACATTCAATTTCACGCTTCTTTTTTTGTCACCGTCGATTTTCCGAGATCTGATCGTCGGTATCGAGAAATTTTGAGATGGCGAGGAGTAAAGTGGTTAGTGGAAATGGGATATGGAAATATTTCAACCCAGCGTATTATCTCAGAAGGCCGAGGCGTCTTGCTTTGCTTTTCATTCTCTTCCTCTCTGTTTCCATTGTCGTTTGGGATCGTCAGACTCTTGCCCGAGATTACGAGGTACTTATTGAATCTCAATTTTTGTTTTGTGTTACGAGATAGCTCCATTGTTAGACGCTAATCGAGTTTGATTTAAAGTAGTAAGATGTGTGACTCAAGCTCGCTCTTGAGAAAATCCAGTGCAATCCTTGAGTCTCTGTTTGAATTGCTCCATGATGAATTGATTCATTGAAGTGAATGTTATGTGACTTTTCTTGCACTTGTGTGTGTTGCAGTTTGAAGTTTCCAAGTTAAATGAAGAAGTTTTGCGGTTGCAGCTTACGGTAAGATATCTCTTCTTCTCCGTCATCTGGTCTTTGATTTGACCCAAAAACACTTCTTTTCCTCGTATTTGCGTCTGCTTGATATACAATGGTCGTTTTCGATATTAATGTCGCATTATGCTTGTCAGGGTCTATATTTGGTTTATGCATGACTCTTATTAACTTAACAGCTTATTCCATCTTTAAGAAAGTTTAGGGTTTTTTATTATTATTATCTCAAATTGATTACATTTTCTGCTAGTTGGAAGAGGTAAAAAGCGTCACAGAGGATGTATCTGTGAAGGCTTTGAAGGATGTCCAAGATCCAGTTGATGCCCAGCGAATGCAGAGAGTAAAAGAAGCAATGATTCATGCTTGGAGCTCATATGAAAAGTATGCCTGGGGACTAGATGAGCTTCAGGTACTTACTTATGCTTGTTTTAGTGACAATGGGTGGTTCGACAAATGGAAAACTGATCTTCAAATTTGGTGCCTTCTTTTAAAATTGTATGGTTAGCTGCAATGCTATCATCAGACTTTGAGTTTCTTTTTTTCTTTGTATTATCAGCCCCAGACAAAAGATGGCGTTGACAGTTTTGGTGGCCTTGGAGCAACTATGATAGATGCACTAGATACACTCTATATAATGGGTCTAGATGAGCAGTTTAAGAAAGCCAGAGAGTGAGTAACTGCAATCTCCTAAAAAGAATCATGTTTCTGAGATATCTAATTGCTTTTTTTGCCTGTTCATCTTTCCCAGCCTTCATTTTTGCTTATTGTCTTTTCATTTGCAGGTGGGTTGCAACCTCATTAGATTTCGACAAGGATTATTCGGCCAGCATGTTTGAGACAACCATAAGGTTGCAGTTAACAGGTTTACCATGTTGTTTTCTTACATGTAGTAAGAAGAGTCATCTTGTTTAGGCTATTTGTTGGCTGGTGTTAACAGAGTATGTGGAAATGGAAAGCGTTGCATCTCCGCGCTTATATCTTTTCTCTTTTTGTTGGCTTTCAGAGTGGTAGGAGGGCTTCTCAGCGCGTACGATCTTTCCGGGGATAAGCTTTTCCTTGCCAAGGCTAAGGATATTGCAGACAGATTATTGCCTGCATGGGACACTAAATCTGGAATCCCATATAATATTATCAACCTGAGACACGGGAATGCTCACAATCCTACATGGGCAGGGGTATGTCCTAGATTACTTAATGCCTTATCTGTCATCATTCTCATCACCACCAGTATAATTGTTCCTTGTCAATCTTGTCAAAGCGTTAAGAATTGGATGCTTACATTTGTGAATATTTATTATTACTCGCCATGAACGAACTGTTCTACTTTTCACTTTATGTGACAATTAGCATTCTTTTTGTGTCTTAAATATCTTAGAGTTTTGCTTGTGGAGATCTTGATGATAGTAAAGCTTCTTAATGAACTAATATTGTTTCTGTATCACACTTATGTTTCTGGAATAGATACCAGCTTGTTGGTTTATATATGTTTTCAACTACATGTGGCCTATATGTTTAGTTGATTGTTTACTTCTTTCTTGTACTAGGGAGATAGTATTCTTGCAGATTCTGGTACTGAACAGCTAGAGTTTATTGCTCTTTCCCAGAGGACGGGGGACCCAAAATATCAGCAAAAGGTGCGTTTCTCCGTTAACGAACTTGTAGCTCGGTTGACTCATATCGTCATAATTCATAGGAAATAATCTGCAACTCAATGGTTGACCTGTTTGTAACTCGTATCTCAGGTAGAAAAGGTTATTTCAGTACTAAATAAGAACTTCCCTGCTGATGGTTTACTTCCGATATATATAAATCCCGATACAGCTAATCCATCGTACTCTACCACGACATTCGGTGCCATGGGAGACAGGTTTTTTTCCCAACTCGATTGCATTTTGTAATGCTGCTTGGCTGATCCTTTCTGGTTTTGCTTTGGTTTGATATGTGGCGGCTAATGTTTTGCGTACAGCTTTTACGAATATTTGCTCAAAGTTTGGGTGTTTGGGAGCAAAACTGTAGAAGTGAAACACTATAGGTAAGCTTTAACTCTTTTCTACTGAGTATATTTTATATCTATGTATGTATGTCTTATAAGTCAAATGGAAAATGTAATATCGGAACATCTGAAAGCTGATTGAATTCAGCTCAGCCACTTTCTTTATTTTGCTGGTCTTGTAGTTTTGATATATTTTTAGCCAAAAATCTAATAATAATTAATTGTGTTATGGTTTGAAATCTTGGCATCAGAGAAATGTGGGAGAAATCAATGAATGGTCTGCTAAGCTTGGTTAAGAGAACAACACCTTCGTCGTTTACATATATCTGTGAGAAGAGTGGAAACTCTTTGGTCGATAAGGTATTACCCGTCCGTTCATTGTTTCCATTGCGATACGTGAGAATTTGTGTTTGCCAGGCGTTTCCAGTGTCATGCCTCTTTCTCGTTTATATTCAGATGGATGAATTAGCATGCTTTGCTCCTGGAATGTTGGCTTTAGGAGCATCTGGGTATAAAGATCCTGCTGAAGCAAAGAAGTTTCTCTCACTTGCTGAAGAGGTAAAAAGCTATGGCTTAAAGGACCTTTGGGTCATAGGTGTTTCAGATTCCTCCAATTTCTCTGCCTTTTTTTTATTGTTATTTTACCACTTATCTGCAGCTTGCATGGACATGTTATAACTTTTACCAAATAACACCAACAAAACTGGCTGGGGAGAATTATTTCTTCAACTCTGGGAATGTATGCCATTTTCTTGTCTTGCATTTTTTATGAATACGTGTATATTTGCTGTTTGGTATACAATCCATAAACATGATGATGATTCAGGACATGAGTGTTGGAACGTCGTGGAACATCTTGAGACCAGAAACCGTCGAATCACTGTTTTACCTCTGGCGGTTAACTGGCAACAAGACTTACCAAGATTGGGGATGGAATATATTTGAAGCGTTTGAGAAGAACTCGCGCGTAGAGTCTGGATATGTCGGTCTGAAGGATGTAAGTTCTCCTTAGGCTCCTAAACTTCATCATCAAGTATATAATCTGATGTTAGATTCTTCTTCGCTTTCAACCATTTTATAGGTTAATACAGGAGTAAAGGACAACAAGATGCAAAGTTTCTTCCTCGCTGAGACGCTCAAGTATCTCTATCTCCTCTTCTCGCCCACAACGGTCATCCCCTTGGACGAGTGGGTTTTCAACACAGAAGCTCATCCACTTAAGATCGTGCCCTGGAATGATCAGGTAAATCTCGGACAATCCAAGAGCGTGCAGCAACGGAAACCACCAATTAGATTACGCCAGAGGCGGTTTGGTCGGATTGGAAATAAGCAAGCTCGAGAGGTCACAGTGTGATGAATCTTTGGAACCGGCATTGTGATTCGTAGAAAGGGTTCTAGGGACATTTCTTAACTGGGTGATGGGATTTGGCTTTGGCTATTCAAAGACCCTTTTAATTATTCAAGGAACCAATTTATAAAGATTTCAAGATACACACTTGTTGTATTAACCATATGCAGGTTTGCCACAATTATACCCTTAGAAAATAAAACTGAAGAGTATTATCATTATTTTCTGAGTTTTAATAAGAGGAAACAATTAAATATTTTCTATTTCTTAATTTCCCTAACTTTTAGTCCAACCCAACACGTACGTATTAGGAAACTTAATAACAAAACAAAGCACATATGTATGCGACCAGAAAAAAACAAAATCTACAAAGTAGAGTGATGTATAAAAAAAAAGACTGAAATAACGCAGAAGAAATGTAATGGAAGCAACAAACAAAAAAGAAACAAAATTGCAACGACCAAATACATCTCAAGAGACTTTAGTGTTGACTAAATCTCCACGTCACACCAAAAGAAGAAGAAATGACAATGGCGGCTAGTGCAAATGGTTTTAAAACTGACCACAGATCTCACCAGGCCTCAAAACCTCTCGACACGTCATTTCTCCAGTTCTCCAAACACCACTCGTTTCATTTCCCAACTTGTGAATTTAAAAAATTTCCAAGAAAAATCTGGCTGATGTAATTTTCTATGACGAGAAAAAGAGAGAGAAAAAATAAACAATAAAGAGGGAAAATAATAGCCACACTATCATCAAACCATGTACCATAAAGCTCCACCGTTTTTCTCTCCTTCAATCATAAACATCTCCTCCTTAAATCTCTCTTCTCATCATCATCTTCACTCCAATTCAATTTCTCCCTCTCTCTCTCTCTCTCTCTCTAGACCTGTGATCGGAGATCGACTTAAACCGTCACCATTGGGATGAGGATGGCGAAATCCTGTGAGCTGTGTGGTGTAGAAGCCGATCTCCACTGCGCCGCAGACTCCGCTTTCCTCTGTCGGTCCTGCGACGCGAAGTTTCACGGCTCCAATTTCCTATTCTCCCGCCATATCCGTCGCATCATCTGCCCCGACTGCAAATCCCTCACCGGAGATTTCGTCTCCGGTCCTCTTTCGCCTTGGCCTCCGAGAACAAGCTGCTGCGGTGGATCGTGTTCTTCTTCTTCCGCCTCGTCTTGCTGCTCGTCTCTGGATCGTGTCTCCAGCTCCGAGCTATCGTCGTCGACGAGGAAGACGAACACGCGCGTCGTGAACAGAGCGCGAGGGAGGGAAAAAAGAGTGAAGGCCGTCGCGGATGGCATTCTAGTAAACTGGTGCGATAAATTAGGACTAAATGGAGATTTGAGAAACGCCGTCGTTTCGTTGGCGTCTCTCGCTTTGGCCTCGGAGAAGCCGAGGGCGACGACGAAGGTGATCTTAGCGGTGGCGTTTTGGTTCGGCGTTAGGAACTCGCGTAAGTCGATGAAGTGGCCGAGTCTGAAGAAGGTGGAAGATGTAACCGGGGTTGCAGCTGGAATGATTCGAGCCGTCGAAAGCAAACTGGCTCGTGCGATGGCGCTGCATCTTAGGCGGTGGCGCGTGGACTCGGAGGAAGGATGGGCCGAAAACGACAACGTTTGATGAAATATTTTTTTTGACGTGGGTCCCGCATTGCAACTATTAGTAGGCCTAGTGTTAGCGATTCAAGTTGTATCGTCGGCGTGTTGATTTTTCTTTCCAAACGTTTAAAATGGTTAAAAATTTCTTTAGTAGTGGTGGAGACTAGAAAATCCAATTCGCAAAATCGCAGTTGTTCTTCAAATGATCAAATCCATTACAATGATGATGATTATTAGTCCAATATTTAACCGAGTTCCATGAAAAAAAATATAAACTGGTGGTGAATTAATTTGAATATGAATTTGTTGTCATTATCCTGTTTGTTAAGATGAGATTTGTGTTAATCTTTCCTTATTTTTCTTAACAAAAGAAAACTAATAAATTCGGTAAATAAAATAGTCGAAAGGTGGGAACCACAACAGTACAGAAGCTTTTCCGTCAAAACAATTATTTCTGATTTAAAACTAAAGTACATAATTCTTTTTCAATCCCTATCTTTTTTACACAAAAAAGCAACAAAATAAAAACGTAAAATTAAAAGAAAAACCCTTTATAAATGCTGTTTCAAACCCTACTCTGGAAAAGTCCTAATTCCTCTTTACTTTGAATAAAGTTCGTCCGACGAATCTGCCATAGTGAAATCTCGGAACACTTTGAGCTAAACCTTATTCTCCTCTCCGTAGAATCGACCATGGAAGCTCTCTCTACTTCATCATACATCTCCAATTTACCGCAGACAAAGCCTCTCCTCAAATCTTCGCTGCTACCCGCTTCATCCCAGTCTTCGTGCTGGTTGTGTAATTCGCCTGCCGCTAAGCGAATCCCCAAGCTGAGAATCAGGGACGGATCAAGTCATGGCCTTCGGATACAAGCCCTCTTACATAACGAGACACCAAGTGAAGGCGAAGATAATATCGCCGAAAGTAGTGGGTTCGGCTTTTTTCCTGGGGATATCTTCTCTTTATCACAGGTACTCCTTTTCCTCTTCTCTTGTGAATCTTTTCATGACAAAGTTCAATAATTGATTACAGCTCTGTGTATGCGTCTGTGTGTGGGATTTTTTCTAGTGGGTACGCTTAAGCTACAAAATTTAATGCAGAGTTTGTACTGAATCGAATCTTAGATTGGTGTTAAGATGAATTTGAAGTAGATAATCCCATTGGACAAAATACATTGGTTTTAGTTCAGAGTTTGTATTGAGACGAATCTTAGATTGGTGTAAAGATGAATTTTTGAAGTAGATGGTTGCTTTGGGATGTAGGCTAATAATAGCTTCTGATGTTGTGTGAAGGAAAAGCTTGGGAGTGATCGCAACGGTGAAACTGCTCATAGTGTAATAGACGTGGAGTCATCTCTTGCACTTCCTCAGGGTGCTGGGGGAAATCGAGCGGGGCTTTTCAGAACTCCAATATCTGGTGGGGTTCAAAACGCGACATCAGCTCATGCGTTACCTCGTCCTGCTTTAGCTGTACGGAACTTGCTTGAACAGGTAAAGGGTTTTGTTCTTTTAAGATTGTTCTGTAGTTCCTTTTACTTGAGTGAGAAAGATGATAAGTTTTTTTATCTGTCTGGTCTTGTTTTTCTTTTTTTTTTGTAAATGATTCAAGGCTAGGTTTGCTCATCTATGCACAGTGATGTCTAAAATGCACCATCGTAGGGAAGGGTACCCATTTGGCTCTTTGGTAGATTTTGCACCTGATCGGATGGGGCGTAAGTCACTAGATCTTTCTTTCTTTCTTGACTGCTCATGATTCTACTGCTGCTTCTTTCTTTGTATGCTGAGGTTTATCGTTTTAACGACTTACTAGTGGACAATTGATTCATAAGTGTTCAACTCCTCCCACTGTAAAAAGTTTATCTTGATTTGGGTTTTGTGGGGGTGAATAGGAGGGAAGTGAAATCAATATCGTTTTTTTGTTTTTCCTTAAAACTCAGTATGGATGTAAATGTAGGATTTTTTTTGGGTCTGGATAGTATTGAAGGCAATGCTGAAATAGTACATAGAATGTCTTGAGTCTGCTGGCTGAGATAATAGATGCAGATTTTCTTGAATGGCTTATTCTTTTTGTTTCCAGATCCAATATTTTTATTTTCACCGTTGGCCATCCACACACGGAATCTCTTGGCTGAACCTAGATGCAGTCTCGTTGTTCAGGTAACATTGGCTATTGTCATCAAAACTACAAAAGCAAAAGGTTCTGTCTTTTGTGTCCTGTAACGGGAGAATTTGGCTTGCAGATACCTGGATGGAGTGGCTTATCGAATGCAAGAGTGACATTATTTGGTGATGTGTACCCATTGTCCGAAGATGAACAGGTGGGTGGTATCTTACTAATTCCTATTTTCAATTTATGGGTTGCCTATACATGAATCTTACCTGCTAAAACATCTGTATGTCCGAGTAATGGGGTCGTAATGTCTCTGGTTGTCGCTTGATAGGAGTGGGCCCATAAGCAATATATTGCAAAGCACCAGCACGGGCTTTCCGAGCAGTGGGGAAACTTTCACTATTTTAGAATGCAGAACATAAGGTTTTGTTTCCAAACTTTTGCCTCTTTAGTTACCTATATATGTAGGATGATTGTTCGTCTCATATCCTAATCTTATCCACTCTATACTCAAATGTGAATATTGGCAGTGATATATATTTCATTGGAGGGTTTGGCACAGTCGCATGGGTTGATGTCAAGGAGTATGAGGCTTTACAGCCAGATANTAAACTTATCCACTCTATACTCAAATGTGAATATTGGCAGTGATATATATTTCATTGGAGGGTTTGGCACAGTCGCATGGGTTGATGTCAAGGAGTATGAGGCTTTACAGCCAGATAAGATAGCCGTTGATGGTGGTTAGCACAACCTCAAGGTGTTTTATCTCAAATCCCTCTTGGGTCAATAAACTTGCTCCCCCCATTCTTGTCTTTTTTTTAATTTGATTCGATTCGAGTGTGCCTCTTACTTACTTTCCCTATAACTTCTGATAGGAACTAAATGCCATCTTCTCGAAGCCGCTTAGAGAGTTACTGTCCACTGTGTCAGAGGTTGACGACGCTGCTCTCATTTCTATAGATAGCAAAGGGATAGATGTACGGGTTCGTCAAGGTGCTCAGGTACAGTAACATTGTATAAAACAATTGTCCAGTTGATGTTAAGACCTTTTCTGATCATGCACAGTGCTTCTCAGCTTTTCATTCTGTGTTCAATTGTTTGGTTTTTGCAGTTCAACATACAAAGGCTAGCATTTGAGGAAGGTCACGGTGTTGAAACGCTAGAAGAAGCTAAATCTGCACTATGGAAAGTGATAGAGAAGGTCAAGCTGAACTATTTCCAGAAATAAGCAAGATCCTGGAATTTGCAGAAATGACAAATCCCCTTTTCTCTAGAGGGGTCTTCAAAATAGTAGGACAATTAAAATGTTGTTTGGTTCCCCTTTTCCTCTTTTTGACTTGGCTAAAGTTTTGTAGTTTTCTCTATGTTCTTGCCCTCCTTTTGTAGAGTAACAAAATGGGGGTAAACACGTTAGAAAGGAAATATGGGATTGAAATCTGAGTTTCTAATAAAATATATGGGCGTTAATGATAACTCTGTAAGTTCGAAATTGCCATTTGTTATTACACTGCTCAAAAACTATGAATTTTCAAAGTAAAAAGCATACTGGATTTTACTCAATAACCCGATTAGAGAGGTGTGTTGATAACTTTGAATTTGAGTCTAGTACATAAACTTTGCAGCAAATTACAGTATGCAGATAAATTGTCTAACAAATCACTTATCATTAGGAAAAACAAAATCATAAAGTGTAGCAAGACATAAATCTTATGAAATATCAAGAGTTGGATAGATAATGCCTAAATTAGTGAGTTTACTTTCCCTTTGACATGAGTAAAATCAAGAACTAGATACCTTGTTCGAGTTGAACCAAACGTGGAACATAATTGAGGAGAAGTGGGGTAAGTAATCTGGGTTGAGGTTGTATACACCGTGATGATCCACTTCTATGTATGATGTTATTGGAGAACAAGGGGTCATTACAAGACAATACAACTTTGTTCTTCTGGTCGGCCAAAAAGCTCATCCCAAGACTAAGCTGATGATCAAAGCGGAGAGTGGTTCCCGACTGTGAAAGGAACTTGGTCCATGACAAAGCTCCGGCACTCTCACTCTTAGTTGGAATCCATATATACGTCTGACTCAAGGGGCATGATGAGTAGCTAACATACAAAGTTGTTGCGTTTCTCTAATCAAATGATAGAGTCAGCAAAATGATACTCACTCGGATCGAAGAGACTCACTATGAAATCTCTCTGCTGAGAAATCAAAACTTACAGATGGAGCAACCTCGATTTCTTTCCTGCCGTCTCGAATTCCATGGAGATCGACGTTCACTAAATAAACCCTAAAATTAATCAATACGATAGCGTGAGACTGCCTTGGAGCATTAGTAGAGTGCTTCTTAGCAAATCTCCAATTTTTGATCAAAGCGTTCCATCCTTTTGATGTGGATCTTAATTGTGCCAGAGATGCCTCCGGAACTTGTGCTCCTCCCTTTAATCATCTCTTTAAAAGTGTTACTTTTAAGATGACGGATCTCAAGGAAATTAGGGTTACTTGTGTTACAAGAAACCAAATTCTTCTCTACAATTTCTGTCGTCTGGGTGGACTAAAACAAACCCTTTTCTTTGTAACTCTAGCTACCCAAATTAATGTGGAATTGGCTGTTGGATTAGAACTTTTCCTTTTCTATCAACTTCTGTGTATTTATCTTCTCCCACAATGTGTATGATGTTCTTGGAGAAATTGGGTTTATTACAAGACAATTTAGGAAATGATGTAGGCCTTGTTAGGTTTTTCTTTCATCTCTCTTACATAGCTGGTTTCTTTTACTCTTACAAGACAGATAAAAAAACAAATATCCCCTAATAGATTCAATCATGACCAAAGATGTATTGAAACTGAACTTGCTACATAACTTATGTTTTTAGTTTACAATACACAAAAGCCTCATCAAACAGAGAAGATAGAGAGATATAACTCACGCATGTATAATGTAGTCGCTGAGTTAGGCTCAAAATACGAACTTTCAAAGTAAAAAAACATGAACTGGCTTTTACTTAATAACCGCCGATGGGAGTGGTTTGAGCATGCAGTCCATCGGGTTTCGCATACATAAACCATCCTCGTGTGCAGAGCCGGCCCTGAGATTTACAAATTTAACAAAGGCCGCAAGCTATCGAGATAAAAAGACTGTTTTGCAAAAAAAAATTCAAAAAGGGCTGATTTATCTTTACAAATATTTTCCTTAAAAATAGGACCGCAAGCTCATGCTTGGGCTCAGGGCCGCCACTGCTCGTGTGGTTTCATCGTTTCAATATGCTTCTATGTGATATCTAAATCTATTAAAATGGTGTTAACCACTCTTCAAGAAAACTTAATATAGTGTTCAAATAAAAAGATTCATAAGAATTTGATGATCAAGACAATATATGCTCGTTGAAAAAAAGGGGGCCATCCTAATTTAGACATTATTTTGGCATTCAAATAAAGAATGCATAAATCACTAGCTTACTTTCTTTCACCTCCTCCAAAGAACTAGATATCTTGATGGATTTGAACAAAACTTGGAACGTAACTGAGGAGAAGTGGAGTAGGAGATCTCTGTGTATATTTTGCACCATGAAGATCCACTGGTATGTATTTATCCTCTCCCACGACGTGTATGAACTGGGAAGGTTTATTACAAGAGAATACAACTTTGTTCTCCTTGTCGACCAAGGAACCCATCGTATGAAATGTAATCGGATGTCTTAATAGTGTTAGGGACTTCCACGACATGGCTCCTTTACCCTCAATCCTAGTTGCCATCCATACGTTAGTTACGAAACTTTTAGAGCCATAAGTAGCTACCATACAAAGTTGTTGATCTCCTCCTGTCACTGATAAAACCGCATACCAATAACGTTCTGGTGGAAGAGGATCCGGTGGAAGAGACAGAGTTTGGAAACTCTCTGTTGAAAAATCAAAACGTAGTAAGAAGAAACCTTGCCTTTCCTGACTAGAAGCAATCCAGTAAGTATTTCCCTTTACAGACGTGCCGCGACTCCAAATCCCTTTCTGTCGAATGTACCCGTCGGTAGTAACACCAACAACCCGCCACGAATTAGAGCTAAAGCCATAGACTTCGCACTCAGTTTTAAATCTGGGACCAACACGAAATCGATCCATCCTCAAGATTTTGTAACAAGAGGATTTGTTATCGTAACCGATAGCATAGTAGTCGGATTCTTTGTAGGAATTTCTTGGTTGGATCCACCTGGTTTCACCTGAACACGGGTTCCAAACGACGAGTCTCTTGTCTTTGGTGGTGCATAGCAGTAGGCCCTCGCAGTGAAAGACGTCGTGTACATCGACTTCTTCTGGAAAACTAGGAAGGGGATCTTTTAGGCTAAATGGACTTGTTACCTTGGCAGATGGAACAACGTTGTCGTGGATCCCACGGAGATCAACGCTCAGTAGATGAACCCTACAATCAATAAGCAAGATAACCAGAGACTGCCTTTGTGCATTAGCAGAGTGCTTCTTCGCAAATCTCCCATCTTTGACCAGAGCGTTCCATGCTTTGGATGTCGATCGTAATCGCGCGAGAGATACCGCCGGAACCCTAGACAGTATTTCCACCACCAAATCCTCCGGGAGATGGTTTGTGCTCATCTTACTCTTCATATTTAAAGAAGACTTGTGCTTTCAAAAAATTAGGGTTGCAACTTGCAATAGTTGAAGATTAAGACCTAAAAAAATTAGGGCTGCAAGAGTTGGAGATGAGACTTTTAAGACCTAAAATCAAGGATATATTGTGCTTCGCCGATTTTCAGAGTATCGTTGCTTCTTGTGACGTCACATATGCTCCTTTCTATTGTGGGCTTGTGGGCCTGTAACCAAGCTGTATTGTTTCTACCGGACGGAAGGCCTCTTTTTACTCCTTTTGACTTTTTATCTCGAAAAATGTTTGTATATCCTAATCTTGGAGGAAGAATAGATTCATTTTCATATTCGTCGTCAGGATCTGGGGATTTGGATAGAATCTAATCCTCTGTTTCGAAAGAAGAGAGACAGTTCAGCTCAAACAGATCTTTAAGCACCAGTGTAGGTTTAGTCCTTGTCTCCTCTGTGGCCTCTGTTTTAGACTCTTCTATATATATTATCTTCCAATTTTTCAAATGTTTCATTCCCAGTGATCTTCTCCGTTGACAAACACTTATTAGATAAATTTCCCAACGATCTGATTCTGCTTAATCTACTTAGTTTCTCCAGGGAAGGAGTCGCGGGAAGTCGTTTCTTCTCAAGCACGTAACTCCTGTTTTCATGCTGTGAATGAAGCCCACTGTTGATCCTTGAAAAATCCCAATGATTCGTTTCTTGTCAAGCACGATTTCTTTTCATCATACTGCAGTAGCATAAAGTCTTCCTACAAAATATGAGCATAAAGATTTCGATTTCAAATTGTTTTTTTGTGTGTGTGAATTCACTGTTTCCAGATTCAACCATTTTTTCGATTTCAATTACTCTGTATCACTGTTTCCAGATTCTCACCAATGAAAATTCCTCACCACGAGGATGAGTTCACATGCAGTTGTATGTTTTTAAATCAATCTAGTAGTCGACGAAATTCTATAAAAAACAATCGAAGAAAGCAAAATCTGGTTAAATAAGTTGAAGAGTTGGAAGCCTCTTGAACAAAATAAGCCTATCATCAAGGTTCAAAATGATTACAAACTCAAACTTGGATAAACCGCTAAACAAACCCTTGCATATTCTAAAGAGAACAAGAGAATATAGCAAAATCTGAGGAACTGGGAAAAAAAGGAAAAATAAAAGAGTGAAACAAATCCCAAACACACACAAGTTAGGAATTTCTAAACTTCTAAGCAGCAGAAGCCGCCTTCATCTTCTTAGCCACCAATGACACAGGCATAATCACGCTCAAATGGCTCAAGCGTCACTTGCTCTGCTGGCCTCAACTGTTTCTGTTGTAGCTTCTTCACTTCACTCTGAAAACACAGCTTCTGCTGGAACTGAACTGTTGATTCAATACAGTTTGCCTGCAAAAACGAGTCCATAAGTGTGATGATCAAGACAATGTATGCTCGTGGAACAAGAGACAGCAATCCTAACTTAGACATATATTTTGGCAAAACGATATGCATAAATCACTAGCTTCTAGTACTTTCTTTTACCTCCTCCAAATTAAAGAACTAGATATCTTGTTGGATTTGAACAAAACTTGGAACATAACTGAGGAGAAGTGGAGTAGGAGATCTCTCTGTAGATTTTGCACCATGAAGATCCACTTCTATGTATTTTTCCTCTCCCACGATGTGTATGATGTCGTTGGAGTTCAAGGAGAGTTTATTACAAGACAATACAACTTTGTTTTCCTGGTCGACCAAGAAAGTCATGCCATCGCTAAACTGAGAACGAGGGCGGAGATCATCGGGGAAATCGGTTCTCAACAGTGTAAGGAATTTGGCCCACGACAAGGCTCCGGTACTCTCAATCCTAGTTGCCATCCATACGTTTGTTTTGAAACTTTCAGAGCCAAAAGTAACTAACAGACAGAGTTGTTGATCTTCTCTAGTCACTGATAAAAACAAATCCCAATAATAAGGAGGAGCACTACAAGAAAACAGTCAATTTGCGACGGAAATTTGCGACGGCAATTTTCCGTCGCAAATTTGCGATGGAATTGCATGTATATTGCGACAGTACAAAAAAGATGTCGCAACTACGTCGCAATTTTGCGACGACAAGAATCGTCACAAAAACGTCGCCATTTGCGACGAATTTGCGACAGAATTGCGACGGTAGACGAAACAGCCGCAAATCCGTCGCAAATGGCGAGGATTTTGCGACGGAAAAGTTCCGTAGCAAATTTGCGACGGATTTGCGACGCGATAAATCCGAATCAATATTTGCGACGGAATCGCGACAGAACTGCGATGAAAACAAAGTAGGTAAACCACGTTTTCCATAAGTCACACCTAACCTCACATGCAGGAGTAAATCGTCGCAAAATTGTCGGCTACTATCGCAAATCCGTCGCAATTATATCGGATGCCGTC
>JAHZTW010000007.1:5355678-5368785 GCA_020283515.1 Alliaria petiolata | reverse complement strand
TCTACGAACAACGATTTTTCTCGTTACATGTCACGAGGGTCTGGAGGGTCTGGACCTCGGTCTTTTCCGTCTACTCCAGGGGCTTCTTTCACCTCTCCATCGGTGAGAACCACATTTTCAGCGCCCGTTCCTGAGACAGCTCCCGCACAGCCTCCTCCTCCTCCTCAACCGGAGGAACATCTACAGCAAGATTGGCGTTGGCAAGATATGGATATTCGAGAGGTTCTCGAGAGTCCCGGTCATGACCGCCTGATGCACCTTGATCCAAACCGTCCTCCCGGAACCAAATGGTATTTAAAAAATATATTTTTTAATTATTTCAAATTATAACTATTGCAAATCTTTTAGTTTTTAATTTTTTTTTTCAGGTTCGATTATGATCCATGTGTGGCTGCTAAGGTCCGAGAAATCTTTGAAAGAGATTTCAAAGAAGCTCATGCCAATTGGTCGCAAACTCCGAAAGATACCATCAACCGGTGGTACAAACAATTTGCCGTAAGTATCAGATTTTTTTATTTATTTTATTTATTTATTCCTATGTTTAAGCTATTTTTTAATAACTTTTTTTTTGTATTTTGTAGCAAAAATATCATTGGGATTGGAGCATTAACGGAGAAGTTAGTGACATGTTTGAGGCCAAGTTGAAGAAACGGATGACTGACCATGTGGGACGTTGGAAGACAAAGTGGAAAAGGCTAGGCGATGATGCGAAACCCGAATGGATTGCTTCGTCAGTTTGGGAGGGTCTCGTTACATATTGGAATGAGCCGGGGAGCGTGAAGAAGAGCGCAAATGCCCGCAAAGCCCGTTTCAGTGCTCCTCTTGGAGAGCAACCCTCTAAGCATCGGTCGGGTCAGATTTCTTTTAAAGGACGCGGCCGAATGATAGTAAGTATTTATTTTTTATATTACATTTTTTTATATAATTTATTCTAATCATTCTAATGTTTTCAACTTTTATGTAGGCTGAGCGGACCGGAACAGGAATTCCGGATTTGTTAGCGGTTCTCGAGGAGACCAAAAAAAATCCGGATGGATCTTTTGTCGATGGACGCTCGGAGAAGCTATACAACGACGTCACTGAGAGGATGCAAGAGATGACTCAGGCTGATCCTGATGATCCAGAAAGCACTGCATCTTGCTCACTTAGTACGACCCAGAAGAACCAAATTTATCTGGACGTAAGTAATTTCAATTTCATTACAATTTTTATTTATTTTTTTAGTTAATAATTTCTTAATTATACTTACATATATATATTTATATATTTTTTAAGGTCGCTCCCCGTACAAGAGGAAGAATCTTCGGAGTGGGTTCTTTACAGTCAGATATTGAGGCTGTCACTCTTCCATCTTTTTCTTCCACCGGACCAGATCCCGCTCTTCAGCAGATAATCGAGACCCAAGCCCAATTGATTCAATCACAGAACCAGAAGATGCAGAGCTACGATAGGTATTTCGAGTTTCTGGCACAACGAGACTCGGCATTCGCAGAACTTTACCGTAGCTCGGATGCCGGTCCGTCGAACGCAAACAATGATCCCCCGATGGATTAAATTTAGTTTTTTCTTTCTGAACAATTAAGTTTTATGTTTTATGAATATTATTTTGTAATTCAAATTTCTATTTTAAATTTTAATTTATTTTCTAATTTTATATTTTGAAAATAATTATAATTTTAATTTTAACATTAATTAATATATAATTTTCGTTAATAATTATTATATAAATTATTTATTATTAAATTTGCGTCGGCATTGCGACGTCAAATTTGCGACGGCGTTGCGACGTCGAATTTGCGACGGCGTTGCGACGTCGAATTTGCGACGGCGTTGCGACGTCAAATTTACGACGGCGTTGCGACGTCAAATTTGCGACGACATTGCGATGCGCCTGATTTGCGACGACATTGCTACAACTTTTATTGCGACACGTTTGCGACGACGATAACCGCCGTCGGCATATTCCGTCGCAAATGTGTCGCAAATTTGCGACATATTTGCGACATATTTGCGGCATATAGGATTTGCGACGGCAGTATTGCCGTCGCAAATTTGCGACGGATTTGCGATTAATATTCTCCGTCGCAAATTTTGCTTCGGATTTGCGACGGAATTTAATTTGCGGCTAACGATTAGCGACATTTTGGTCGCCGTCGCAAATCCGTCGCAAAACCCGAATTGCGACGGAAGTGCGACCATTTTTACCGTCGCAAATCCTCAGTTTTCTTGTAGTGGAGCATCCAGTGGAAGAGACAGAGTTTGGAATCTCTCTGTTGAAAAATCAAAACTTATTAAGACGGCGTCTTTCCCGTCTTTACTACAAGCAAGCCAGTAAGTTTCTCCCTTGTGAGATATGCCATGACTCCAACTCCGACGTGGAATAAACCAGTCTCTAGTTTTACCAACACCCCTCCACGAATTAGAGGTGAAGTCATAGACTTCGTAGTCAGCTTCAACTGGGCTACGATATCCAAATAGATCCATCCTCAAGATTTTGTAACAAGAGGATTTGTTATCGTAACCGATAGCATACAAGTCGGTTTCCTGGTAGGAATTTCTGGGTTGGATCCACCTCGTTTCACCTGAACACGGGTTCCAAATGACGAGTCTTTTGTCTTTGGTGGTACATAGAAGTAGGCCCTCGCAGTGAAAGACGTCGCGTATCTCGACTTCTTCTGGAAAACTAGAAAGGGGATCTTTTGGGCCAAATGGACCTGTTACCTTGGCAGATGGAACAACGTTTTCGTGGATCCCACGGAGATCAACGCTCAGTAGATGAACCCTACAATCAATAAGCAAGATAACCAGAGACTGCCTTTGCGCATTAGCAGAGTGCTTCTTCGCAAATCTCCCATCTTTGACCAGAGCGTTCCATGCTTTGGATGTCGATCGTACTCGCGCGAGAGATACTGCAGGAACCCTTGACAGTATCTCCACCACCAAATCCTCCGGGAGATGGTTTATGCTTCTCTTTCTCTTCATCTTTAAAGCAGACTTGTGCTTTCAAAGAAGTTAGGGTTGCAGGAGTTGAAGAATGAGGGAGTTATTATAGATTTGTGAAAACTATGTATCTTATTCTTCTCATGACTATTACATTTATACAAAGAGAATGTACAGAGAAATGGTAAGTGAATATTTTAACGTTAATGCTAATACAATCAAGGAGATAATGACTCAATCATAGCGTAGTTATCTCCTTTACAGTTATGAGACCTCAAACTTTTTCTCACACCAAAACGTTTACAGAAACGTCACATGCTTCTATTGTGGGCTCTGTCCCACATCCAGCTCTATTTTGGGCTTATGGGCCTGTTAACGGTTTCTGCCTAATCTACTTATATACTTTCTCCGGGGAAGGATTCGCAGGAAGAGTCGTTTCTTCTCAAGCACGTAACTCATGTTTTCAAGTTGCGAATTAAGCCCACTGTTAAGTCCTTGAGAACTCGCAACGATCTGTTTCTTGTTAAGCATGACTTATTTTCATCATGTTTCCGTAACATCGAGCCTTAGGTTTGACTTTTGAGGGACAGATTCTCATGGTGGAGCTTGTTCTTGGCCTCTAGGGACCTAGAAAATTAAAATCATATCAAACAACGTATGTACAAGTATTTAGAAAAATTAAAATATAGAAATGCTCTTATATAAAAAAAAGGTGTACTTTCCGGATGACAATTAAATCTTTCAAACGATGTACAATGTACAAATATTTAGGATGAAAATAATCAACTACATAAATGGTTTCGAAGCGCAAAACAGAAACTGAATTGAATATACTGTATGTTTTCTATTTGATCCTTTTGATTATGTTGGATTTCATACTAAACTCAAACGCAGAATTCAACATATACATCTTATGACTTATGTGCTTTGACAAATACATACATTTTGGAGAATTTTTTGAGAGGACAACTCGCGACTTTAGCAATACGGAATATGGCGAGTTTAAAACTGAAATTCTTCGACTGGATTCTAATGAGAAGTTCTCTCACATAACCGCGGAGGAAAAAAAAAACAAGAATCGCTTGTAAACAAATTAGAAAGTAGCAAAACATGAATATATAATGCATAAATTAGCTCGTGTGACAATTACAAGCCACGTGATTCAGATGCTTTCCTTGCGCCTACACCCAAAGAACCTTATTGAATTTGAACCAAAGTTGGAACATAGCGGACGAGAAGTGAGCATTTAGATCCTGCAGCATGATGATCCACTTGTATGTGTTTGTCCTCTCCAACAATGTGTAAGAAGCTATTAGAGTTCCCTTGTTTACCGGGACACACTAAAACTTTATTCTCTCGGTCGGCCAAAAAATTCATTCCAGTACAACAAGTAAAAAACTGTCGGTGTAGGTCTTGCTTCACTGATAGGAACTTGCTCCATGACGTGGCTCCGGTACTCTCAATCTTAGTTGCCATCCATACATCAATATCGAAATTGCCACGTGCAGCTAACAGACACAGTTTTTCATCTCTAGTCACTGATAAAGCCACAGGATGATATAAAACCGGAAGAGACACACTTAGGAATCTTTCTGTTGAAAAATCAAAACTTAGTAAGATAGCCTTCCTCATTGGACTAAAACTGATAGCAAGCCAGTAAGTATTTCCATCCACAGATATGCCACGCCTCGTCATCCCTGGAATGAACCAGTCTCTAGTCTTACCAACACCCCTCCACGAATTAGAGGTAAAGTCATAGGTTTCGTACTCAACTAGGCATGGGTGCGAAAAATATCCATGATGATCAACCCTCAAGAGTCAAGATTTTGTATTTGTTGCATGAGGATTTACCGAGAGCATAGGAACCGTAGAAGGAGTTTTTAGGTTTGATCACCCACCTGGTTTCACCTGAACATGGATTCCAAACCACCAGCCTATCGTCCTTGGTGGTGCATAGCAATAAGCCGTCGCAGTGAAAGACCTCGCTTATATCGACTTCTTTCGAATAATTAGAAAGAGCATATTTGAGGCTAAATTGACTCGCTAACTTTACAACGTTTTCGTGAATTCCATGGAGATCGAAGCTCGCTGAATAAAAAACCCTAGAATCAATCAGCATGACAGCCAAAGATTTCCTAGCAAGTCTGCCATCTTTTTCGATCAGAGCGTTCCATCCCTTTGACGTACATCGAAATCGTGTCAGACATGCCTCTGGAACCCTAGATAGTATCTCCACTATGAGATCCTCCGGAATATCTATTGTGTTTCTCCTCTTCTTTTCTTTTTTTGTCATCACTTTTCTTCTTCTCTTCATCATCTCTATCAAAAGTCTCCTCTTCATCATCTTTAAGCAGAGAGTTTTTAGATAACTTGGCTTTCAAGGAAATTAGGGTTTTTGAATAGTTAGAAAACGAGAGAGATGAGACCCTGCAGAAAACTTTCAATTCGATAAGCCATTTGTAATGTGCGCATTCACATGCTTCAATTATGGGCTTCGTCCCGGTTCCAGCTCTACTTTGGGCTTCTGGGCCTGCGATGCTATTCGGAGAGGCAGGCTTCTTTGGCGACAAGAAACAAATTTAGTAATTTCATATTAGACTTAAAGGGACCAGATAAATTTCTTTGGCGACACAAACAGGATGAATTTAAAGCTGATTTTTCCTTGTTACATACTTTGGTCTGAAGTGGCGGGAATCCTTCTCCGGACTGGTCTGAAACGTTACAAGGACTAATCGAACATACAGGAGATAGACAATATGGTACGTTAGTACTTGGACGATCTCTTTATTCAATATGGAAGCGAAATATTAGGATACCATCTCTAGATTACTCATCGAAGCAGCCCCTATCGGGAATTACTTGGTTTGTAGCTTCCCATCTCCATGGCTAAATCATCTGACCAACAATGCTCTGTGTTTTAGTTAGGTGATGCTCTGTTTTAATTATTTGGCCTCTGTTTTAACACGGGGTTTAATTTCTTGTCTTTTCTACTTGTCCCAAATCACGTTGTTTGTACAGATTAATAATACATAAATGGTTTCAAGGTTTGGTACCAAAAACCATAACCGCAAAACAGAAACTGAATTTAATATATGTTTTTATTTTCGTTATGTTGGATTTAATACTCAACTCAAAACGCAAAATTCAACATGTATATAATACATCTTAATATGACTTATGTGTATTGACAAATACATACAATTTGGAGAACCTGTCGAGAGAACATCTCATGACTTTTAGCAATACGGAATATGGTGAGTTTAAGCAGAAATTCTTCAGCTGGATTCTGATGATCCTTTATTAAGAGATAAGTTATCTCACATAAATAACCCAAAAATAATGGAATCGCTTGAGAACAACTTATAAAGTAGCAAAACATGGATAGATGATGCATAAACTAATGTGACAATAACAAATCCCGTGATTGGGGCTTTCCTTGCGCCTACCCCGAAAGAAAGAACCTTATTGGATTTGAACCAAAGTTGGAACATAGCTGACGAGAAGTGAGCATTTAGATACTGCGTCACGATGATCCACTTTTCTGTATTGGTCCTCTCCCACAATGCGTAAGAAGCTGTTAGAGCTCCCTTGTTTACCGCGACACACTAAAACTTTATTCTCTTGGTCGGCCAAGAAATTCATCCCACTACACGAAGTAAAAAACTGTCGGTATGTGTCTCGCTCCACTGTCAGGAACTTGCTCCATGACGTGGCTCCGGTACTCTCAATCTTTTTTGCCATCCATAGATCAATATCGAAGTCATAGCCACGACGACCAACAACTAACAGACAAAGTTTTTGCTCTTCTCTTGTCACTGATAAAGCCATAGGATGATCATAAAAACGACTACCAACCGGAAGAGACACTCTTCCGAACTTCTCTGTTGAAAAATCAAAACTTAGTAAGATATCCTCCCCACATGGGAAGTATTGACTAAAATTAGAGCTAGAAGCAAGCCAGTAAGCATTCCCATCCGCAGACATGCCACAAGGCCATCTCGCTGGGATGGACCAGTCTCTAGTCTCACCAATACCCCTCCACGAATTAGAGGTGAAGTCGTAGATTTCGTACTCAACTAGGCATGCGTGCATATAACCTGTTCCATGTTGATCCACCCTCAAGATTTTGTATTTGTTGCCGGAGGATTTACCGAGAGCATAGAAACCGAAGTTCTTGTAGGAATCTTTGGGTTTGATAACCCACCTGGTTTCACCTGAACATGGATTCCAAACCACCAGCCTATCGTCCTCGGTGGTGCATAGCAATAAGCCGTCGCAGTGAAAGAGGTCTCGTATATCGACTTCTTTCAAAGGATTAGAAAGAGGATCTTTGAGGCTGAATTGACTTGTTACCTTTACAAAGTTTCCGTGATGAATTCCATAGAGATCAAAGCTCGCTAAATAAACCCTAAAATCAATTAGCATGATAACCATAGATTTCTTAGCAAGTCTGCCATCATTTTTGATCAGAACGTTCCATCCTTTTGACGTACATCTCAATTGTGCCAGAGATGCCTCCGAAACCCTAGAAAGTATCTCCACTAGCAGATCCTCTGGAAGATCTATTATGTTTCTCCTCTTCTCTTTTTTTTTTTCATCACAGTTCTTCTCCTCTTCATCATCTCTATCAAGAGTCTCCTCTTCATCATCTTTAAGCCGAGAGTTTTTAGATAACTTGGCTTTCAAGGAAATTAGGGTTTTGAATAGTTAGAAAACAAGAGAGATGACACCCTGCCGATAATGTTCAAACCGATTGCTCAGATATAATAAACCCTTTGTAACTTAGCTGCTATCTCTATTGTGGAACTTCCAGCTCTACTTTGGGCTTCTGGGCCTGCGATAGGCGTACGGCTTAAAGCCTTCAACTGAAAAAACAAGAAACAAATTTCGTAATTTCTTAACAATAATAAAAACAAAATTAATCTATAATTGTATATGATGTTTTTAAAGTTTGTAATTGCAGAAATTGATACTTGCTAAACAGATTTCAAATTACATACTTTTGAGAAGAAAGAGTGTTCTCTGGATCAAGGAGAAACAGAAGACAACCAACCCCTTGACATGAATTGGATTCAGTAATCAGTATCATGACCAAATAAAGATGTGTTTAAATTTGAACTTTCTATAGAACTTTTACAAAATGACCCAACTATCCCATCTTCACTCTTGACAGTCCCATGCATGGCTACAAGACAACCATATAATCTACTCTGAAAATATCGTCTTCTAGTAAGCTACTAATTTATACGTGTCACTCACTATGCAACATTAGATAATCTATTCAAGTCTTCTATAAAATCTAGCTAGAAGCTTCATTCAGATATAAAATATTCTTCTAAACCCTGGATCTTTGATAACCGATCCCGAACGCTGATTTCTATAAACTGTGTATGTGTATGGGACAAAAGGCCATAATCTACCCAAAAAATATATTTCATCTTGGAGTCAAGATGACCCATGTCTCACTTTGCCACACAACTCTATAACCATCATAATAACTGGCTTTTTTACTCAATAACCAATCCAATTGGAGAGGTCTGAGCATGAATTCCATCCAACAATGACCATCCTTGTGGTTTCAAGATGCTGCTCCGTGATGCCTAAAACTATTAAAATGGAGTTAACCACTCTCCAAGCAGATTCAATATGGGATCGGGTCTTATAGTGTTCACAATCATAAAAGAGACCAAACGAATGAAATGATTAAGACATCATTTGGCATTTAAATACTTACCTTTTAAATCCTCTAAGAACTAGATATCTTGTTGGATTTGAACAAAACTTGGAACATAACCGAGGAGAAGTGAGGTCAGAATTCCGTGTATAGGCCTTGGGCCATGATGATCCACTTCTATGTATTTATCCGATCCTCTCCCACAATGTGTATGAAGTTGTTGGAGACCTCAGGGTAATACAACTTTGTTCTCCTGGTCGGCCATGAAACTAATCGCATTACTAAACAGATGACCATATAGCGGGACCGGTTCTTGACAATGGTTTCAAGGTTTGGTAACAAAAACCATAACCGCAAAACTAAAACTGAACTGAATATATATATGCTTTTTATTTTCGGCCTAGCTAAACCAAAAACACTATTTGATCCTTTTGATTATGTTGGATATATAATAATAAACTTAAAAGCAAAATTCAACAACATATATACATCTTTAAGACTTATGTGTATTGACAAATACATACATTTTGGAGAACTTGTGGAGAGAAACATCTCGTGACTTTAGCAATATGATATGGCGAGTTTAATAAGAGATAAGTTGTCTCACATAAATAACCGTAGAGGAAAAAAAACAAAACTGGAATCGCTGAGAACAAAACAATAAAGTACCAAAACTTGGATAGATAATGCATCATAAACTAATGTGACAATAACAAGTCATCCTTGCGCTTACCCCAAAGAACCTTGTTGGATTTGAACCCAAGTTGGAACATAGCTAACGAGAAGTGAGCATTTAGATCCTGCAGCATGATGATCCACTTGTATGCATTTGTCCTCTCCCACAATGTGTAAGAATCTGTTAGAGTTCCCATGTTTACCGGGACACACTAAGACTTTAATCTCTTGGTCGACAAGGAAATTCATCCCATTACAAAAGGTAAAAAACTGTCGGTATATGTGTCGCTCCACTGTCAGAAACTTGCTCCATAACGCGGCTCCATCACTCTCAATCTTAGTTGCCACCCATACATCTATATCGAATCCATCATAGACACTCCTACCAGCAGCTAAGAGACAAAGTTTTTGCTCTTCTCTAGTCACTGATAAAGCCATAGGATGATCACAAGAAATAAGATCAACCGGAAAAGACACACTTACGAATCTCTCTGTTGAAAAATCAAAACTTTGTAAGAACTCCTTGCTCCCTGGACCAGTCTCTCTCGAGAATTCACATTTAATAGCAAGCCAGAAAGTATTTCCATTCACGGACATTCCACGGCCCTTTAACCCTATAATGGACCAGCTGATTGTACTTTTACCAACACCCCTCCACGAATTTGGTCCACGTTGATCCACCCTCAAGATTTTGTACTCGTTGCAGGAGGATTTACCGAGAGCATAGAAACCGAAGTTCTTTTTGGAATCTTTGGGTTTGAAAACCCACCTGGTTTCACCTGAACATGGATTCCAAACAACCAGCCTATCGTCCTCGGTGGTGCATAGCAATAAGCCGTCGCAGTGAAATACGTTACTTATATCGACTTTATTCGAAGAGTTGGAAAGAGGATCTTTGAGGATGAATTTAGTTGTTAACTTTACAATGGTTTCGTCGATTCCATGGAAATCGAAGCTCGCTGAATAAAAATCCCTACAATCAACCAACATGATAGCCATAGATTTCTTAGCAAGTCTACCATCTTTTTTTATCAGAATGTTCCATCCTCTTGACGTACATCGGAATCGTGCCAGAGATGCCTCCGGAACCCTAGAGAGTATCTCCACTAGCAGATCCTCCGGAAGATCTATTGTGTCTCTCCTCTTCTTCCTTTTAACGAATTGTGCGTTCTTCCTTTTAATGAATTTTGCGTTTCTTAAAAAATAAAAATAAACGAATAGAAAGAAGAGAAACATAGAGAAAATTGAACTCAACTTTATCATGTTAGAAAGCAAATAGGTAGAGTAGTTTTTTTGTATTGTTTTCTTATGTCCAAGACCTTTATATTTATACATACATACATGACTTTCTACCTTATTTAGATATACAACCAGAGGCCCACAAGCCCGAAGTTGAAATGTAATCGGAATTCGTCATCGTAACCTAAACTGAAGGAGAGAATTGAATCGGTTGTCTTGTGCTACACGTCACATGCTTCAATCATGGGCTTTATCCAAGTCCAGCTCAACTCTGGGCTTGTGGGCATTTGATCAAATCTGTATGGCTTCCACTGGAAAGAAGAAGCCTTTAAGTTTTTCTCTTGTCCATTTGTTTTCTGACTTCAGTTTCAAAATATGTTTATCAGCAATAAATAGCCTTAAATACAATATAGCTTTAAACTAATCTACTTTGTGCCAAGAAATTAGTGGAGAATGAATCCCTATGCTGCTCCAAGTTGCCTAAGAAGAGAATGAATTCGTAATCCTGACGCGCTTTCACTTTTATCTTTTTCAATATATATGCTCATTTTAACAAAATAAAATCAACATTGTATATAAACTGGAATTGTACCATGATGATCTACTTCGAATTTCAAGTTGCATACTTCGAAGTATGTAAAGAACGAATATTGTCGGATTAAAAAAAAAAAAAAGATAAACAGAAGACAACTGTAAAATGAAAGCACACAAATATATGTGTTGAAAATTGATAAACAAATGCCCCGTAACAAGATAGATATAGGCATATAGCAATTGTTTGTGTAAACAAAGTCTAGGTGTACAAGTTTTTAGGGTCATTCAAGATCTATCACAAACGTATGTGTCTCACTCTGATCACCTGTCTTGGTTTATATAATTAAAAGAAACCATAATAATTTTAAGGACAAGATATGCTCGTTTTATAAGAGGTAACCAGATATTTTTCCACTCGATCGCATGCATAGGAAAAAAACACGGAATCGTTTGGGAACAAATAATAGAGCAACAAGAGGTACATCTTATCAATTATATCATGAAGACTGGCTAAATAATGCATAAGTTATAGTGTGACAATTACAAGTCATGCGCCTACACCCAAAGAAAAGAACCTTACTGAATTTGAACCAAAGTTGGAACATAGCTGAAGAGAAGTGAGCATTTAGATCCTGCGTCATGATGATCCACTTGTCTGTGTTTGTCCTCTCCCACAATGCGTAAGAAGCTATTAGAGTTCCCTTCTTTACCGAGACACACTAAAACTTTGTTGTCTTGGTCGGCCAAGAAATTCATCCCATTCCAAAAGATAAATGACTGTCCGTATATTATGTCTTGTTTCACTGATAGGAACTTGCTCCATGACGTGGTTCCGGTACTCTCAATCTTAGTTGCCACCCATACATCTGTACCTAATACCTCGTACCCACGACTAGCTAACAGACAAAGTTTTTGCTCTTCTCTAGTCACTGATAAACCATAAACATTGTAAAAAATATGATCACCCGGAAGAGACGCATGTTCAAATCTCTCTGTTGAAAAATCGAAACTTAGTAAGAAATCCCTCCTCGTTGGCGAGTCTTGACTGAAGCTAAACGCAAGCCAGTAAGTATTTCCATCTACAGATATGCCACGCCTCGTTGATGTTGGAATGGACCAGTCTCTAGTCTCACCAACACCACTCCACGAATTAGAGGTAGTCATAGATTTCGTACTCAACAAGGCATGGGTCCACAGAACCACGTCCATGATGATTCACCCTCAATATTTTGTAATTGTTGCATGAGGATTTACCGAGAGCGTAGATATCTAATTTCTTGTAGGAGCTTCTTGGTTTGATCCATTTGGTTTCACCAGAACATGGATTCCAAACCACCAGCCTATCGTCCTCGGTGGTGCATAGCAATAAGCCGTCGCAGTGAAAGACCTCGCGTATATCCACTTGTTTCGAATAGTTAGAAAGAGCATCTTTGAGGGTGAATTGACTTGTTACCTTTACAAAGGTTTTGTGATGAATTCCATGGAGATCAAAGCTTGCTAAACAAACCCTAGAATCAATCACTACAAGAAAACAGTCAATTTGCGACGGCAATTTTCCGTCGCAAATTTGCGACGGAATTGCATGTATATTGCGACAGTACAAAAAAGATGTCGCAACTACGTCGCAAATTTGCGACGACAAGAATCGTCGCAAAAACGTCGCCATTTGCGACGAATTTGCGACAGAATTGCGACGGTAGACGAAACAGCCGCAAATCCGTCGCAAATGGCGAGGATTTTGCGATGGATTTGCGACGCGATAAATCCGAATCAATATTTGCGACGTAATCGCGACAGAACTGCGATGAAAACAAAGTAGGTAAACCACGTTTTCCATAAGTCACACCTAACCTCACATGCAGGAGTAAATCGTCGTAAAATTGTCGGCTACTGTCGCAAATCCGTCGCAATTATATCGGATGTCGTCGCAAATCCGTCGCAAATACGTTGCAAATAAATATAAAAATCTATAAATAGCTCACTTCTGATTGTTGTTTCACACATCTAAAAATAAAACAAAGAAGAGAGAAGAAAAAAAAAAAAAA
>JAHZTW010000007.1:5290239-5348701 GCA_020283515.1 Alliaria petiolata | reverse complement strand
TATTCCGTCGCAAATGTGTCGCAAATTTGCGACATATTTGCGACATATTTGCGGCATATAGGATTTGCGACGGCAGTATTGCCGTCGCAAATTTGCGACGGATTTGCGATTAATATTCTCCGTCGCAAATTTTGCGTCGGATTTGCGACGGAATTTAATTTGCGGCTAACGATTAGCGACATTTTGGTCGCCGTCGCAAATCCGTCGCAAAACCCGAATTGCGACGGAAGTGCGACCATTTTTACCGTCGCAAATCCTCAGTTTTCTTGTAGTGAATGAGCATGATAATCATTGATTTCTTAGCAAGTCTCCCATCTTCTTTTATCAGAGCGTTCCATCCTTTGGACGTACGTCGGAATCGTGCCAGAGATGCCTCCGGAATCCTAGATAGTATCTCCACTAGCAAATCCTCCGGAAGATCTACTGAGCTTCTCCTCTTCTTTTCTTTTTCTGTCATCACTGATCTTCTATTCCTCTTGGTCATCTTTAAGATGAGAGTTTTGATGGAGTAGCGGAAGCTAAGTAACATTTGAAAACAAAAAAAGAACTCAGCAGGAGAACTCTCGGACAACTCGGATCTGTCTTGATCGATTGAGAGATCAAACAAGGCTAGAGAGTACTCCTCACAGTGCTAAGCAAGGCAAAGCTCTTTGGGAAACTTGAGTTTCCTCTTTTGGTTTTTTTTTAAATTAATTATCAAGTCTGAATCTAAAACAAAACATCGATCCCTTTATATAGCCAAGGACATAACCCTGATCAAGCTAATACAAAAGGAAATTAAGCATAACTAAAAGGAAATTAAACAAAAACTTAAGTAAGAAAGAAAAAGGAAATCACTAGTTTGAAAGACCACGCAAACACCAAACGACGTGTTCTTCGTGAATCTGATAAGGATGCTCTGCATCAAGTTTTCAGATAGCTTGGCTTTCAAGGAAATTAGGGTTTTGAATAATTATAAAACGAGAGAGATGAGACCGTGCCGGTAGCTTTCGAATCGATTGCTCATAGTCATATATATAAACCCTTTGTAACTTGGATGCCGTCTCTGTATGTGCCGCCATTCACGTGCTTCTATTGTGGGCTTTCTTCCGAAATCCAGCTCTACTTTGGGCTTCTGGGCCTGCGATACTATTAGGAGAGGCGGCAATACGACTTAACACTGGAAAACAAAAAATGTTATTTGCTTCATGACGTTTTTTTTTAAGTTTGTAATTGCAAATTGACACTTGCTAAAACAGGTTTCTGAGAAGAGAGAATCTTAGGTTGTGATTAATGAGAGAAACAGAGGACAACTGTGAGATGGAAGCACACAAAGATATGCGTTGAAAATTGAACTTTTCTACATAAACTTGTGTTTTTAGTTTACAAATTACAATTATACAAATTCCTCATCAACATAGCCATTGTTTATGTAGTGGGATGAGTGAGTAAGATTCAAAGAATACGAGCATAAAAGAATGTTGTGACTTTGCATTACTAAAGGGAAATTGATTTGTTTCTCTCTCTCATGGTCATGGATTCAGTATCAGTTTGGTTCTCCACATCTCTGCAACTACCTTACGCGGGGCGGGATCATCTGGACCTTTGTCTCGTTGCCCCGAGGTGAAGTATAACTGCCCGTCCCAATATCCAACCAGCGTTGTCTTCACACGGTATAGCAACTTCCCAATCACATACCATTTCTGCAGAGAAAACAGAAACTCAGCTACTGCTTACACTTTACTAACAGGTTATAAAAGGTTTTTTTACCATTGAATTCAGGTTAAACTGGAAGATTTCGCCAACGAGAACCATCTTCTTGGTTTCAGGATGCTTCTCTGTGGTGCCTCCAACGATTACAATGGAGTTGTTAACCACTTTCCAAGCAAATTCAATATGGGAATCGGGTTTTGGCATTGACGGCATAACTTTCCACTTCATTTCCTCATCCAGCATGTATACATCACTGAATACCACCTGAACCAGAAAGGACACATACGACGTTCATAAAATAGCAACACATGGAGAATTACACCAATGCAAGAGAAGCCATGATATTCACTTAAACAGGTAATCCATTGGATTACCTACCTCCATACGGCGTGAGCATTTGAAGATGGGAGATCCTGGTTTAGCCATGAAATCACCTTCTTGACCACCAATGACGAAAAGCCGGTCATCCACTACTACGCATGCTCTACAGTCACAAGAACAGCTCAACCCTCAGATGAAATTGAGGATGGTGTAGGATTAATTAGCAGCAACAGCCTTCAATAGAACCGTGAAAACAACCTGTGAGGCCCTCCACGAGGGATTGGAATTTCACTTCTCCACTCTTTCTCCAATGCTTTCCCATCTTTCACAGCAATGCTCCAGTGTTCAAGTCCTGGCGTATGTCGATTCTCCTTGCTTCCACCCATCACGTGGAGCCTGCCTCTCCATAGCTGAGTAGCTGGAGCATACCTGAATGTAAATAAACCTTGTCACCCACTTTCTCTTAAACATCTTACACGATCACAGAAAACACCAATCTTGAGAAGCAAAATGATCTCCGAATGTTCTAAAACCGCCATTGCTACTTCATCTATAGGATTGCCATATAATCTTTAGCGGATTTTCTCAACAGCATCTACTTAATTTACCTAGGAACTGGTAAAGGATTGAAGTCACTCCACGTATTTGTATCAGTGTCGAGCACAAATGTTTTATCCGTAGGCCCTCTGCATTGAGGACCATACTGACCAGTGACAATGTAGATGTATCGACCATCAGTTACCATCCCTAAATGTGAATGTGCCATCTCTTTAGGCATATCGAATCTTCCTCCCCATGTATTATCTACGAAATTGTATATATCAACATGCGAATGCACCTGAACGTCGAAACACACAGAAAAAAAAGAAGCAAATCAACATTGGTCCAGAACCACCATAAAATGCTACGAATCAAAAATCTCTTCATCCTCCAGNTGGAAGATTTCGCCAACGAGAACCATCTTCTTGGTTTCAGGATGCTTCTCTGTGGTGCCTCCAACGATTACAATGGAGTTGTTAACCACTTTCCAAGCAAATTCAATATGGGAATCGGGTTTTGGCATTGACGGCATAACTTTCCACTTCATTTCCTCATCCAGCATGTATACATCACTGAATACCACCTGAACCAGAAAGGACACATACGACGTTCATAAAATAGCAACACATGGAGAATTACACCAATGCAAGAGAAGCCATGATATTCATCTAAACAGGTAGTCCATTGGATTACCTACCTCCATACGGCGTGAGCATTTGAAGATGGGAGATCCTGGTTTAGCCATGAAATCACCTTCTTGACCACCAATGACGAAAAGCCGGTCATCCACTACTACGCATGCTCTACAGTCACAAGAACAGCTCAACCCTCAGATGAAATTGAGGATGGTGTAGGATTAATTAGCAGCAACAGCCTTCAATAGAACCGTGAAAACAACCTGTGAGGCCCTCCACGAGGGATTGGAATTTCACTTCTCCACTCTTTCTCCAATGCTTTCCCATCTTTCACAGCAATGCTCCAGTGTTCAAGTCCTGGCGTATGTCGATTCTCCTTGCTTCCACCCATCACGTGGAGCCTGCCTCTCCATAGCTGAGTAGCTGGAGCATACCTGAATGTAAATAAACCTTGTCACCCACTTTCTCTTAAACATCTTACACGATCACAGAAAACACCAATCTTGAGAAGCAAAATGATCTCCGAATGTTCTAAAACCGCCATTGCTACTTCATCTATAGGATTGCCATATAATCTTTAGCGGATTTTCTCAACAGCATCTACTTAATTTACCTAGGAACTGGTAAAGGATTGAAGTCACTCCACGTATTTGTATCAGTGTCGAGCACAAATGTTTTAGCCGTAGGCCCTCTGCATTGAGGACCATACTGACCAGTGACAATGTAGATGTATCGACCATCTGTTACCATCCCTAAATGTGAATGTGCCATCTCTTTAGGCATATCGAATCTTCCTCCCCATGTATTATCTACGAAATTGTATATATCAACATGCGAATGCACCTGAACGTCGAAACACACAGAAACAGAAAAAAAAGCAAATCAACATTGGTCCAGAACCACCATAAAATGCTACGAATCAAAAATCTCTTCATTCTCCAGTAGAAAAAAAAGAGATAAAAGACGCTTACGAGATTAATGTTGCCGTATCCAGCAAAGACATAGAGAAAATTCCTGATCTGAATCGCAGCTCCATCTAGACGAGGCACAGGAGCAGCTGCCATCTTCTCCCATTGTAGTTGAGGAGCAGCTAAATCCTGAAACGTTGCAGAAAGCTTCCTCTCCCGAGCATTATCCTTCTTCTTCTTCTTAGTATCTTTCTCCTGAAAGCCATCGAATTTTTCAGACGCAAGAAGTGATATCTGAGCTTAATTATCTTACACACGAAAGACATCGACATCAACAACAACAACAACAGACCAAATCGAACATACTTACATTGGAATTAGGCGGGAGTTTTCCAATCACGGTGGTAACGGAGGAGGGAAGAGAGATCCCGACGGAGGAGAAGCGATGAGAAGAAGCCCAGAGGAAGTCGGCAACAAGCCCGACGGCTAAAAGCGCGAGGCATGAAACTAACACAACCCGCCCATAACTCTGCTTCCCTGCTTGTCTCGCCATCTTCTCTCTCTCTCTGTCTCTAAATTGGCATCTCCCTTTAAGGGTTTCACAAACTTCACACAAAGGTTAAACCTTTGGATTTTGGAGGATGCAGAGGTGACGGATCTTGATCTCCGAGAGGGCAAAGCCGAGTTTTTTTTTTTCCTCTGGTTTTATATATTTTTTTTTTCCTCTGGTTTTATATTTTTTTTTTTTTTCTTAATTAAATAAAATTTTGATGAGTCCGTGACAGATATACAGAGTTTAAACGCAAACGCAAATTCCGGCTCAGTGTCGTCACTTATTTTCGCCGCCGGCTTCTCTTGTCTCTCTGTTTATCAAAACCGAATCCGTCAGCTTTCTCTTCTCCGGCTATAATTTTCTTCGGAAGGGAAGGGGTTAGCTAATTTTGATTAAAAGGTTTTGGATTTGTTCTTTTCTCACATATTCGATTCTCGCATTCTTAATGGGTTTGTGTTAGTTGTGATGATTACTCGTTTCGCGCATACATCTCTCTAGACTTTTTAGGACCTCAGGTTCCTTTTAGAGTTCTATCTTCTCGTTTTCCCTCTGTGGCTGCAACTGAAATTGGGCTCAATCTCGTATAACAATTTAAGGTTTTGGTTTTGCTTCTGGTGCAGTTGTTGTTTTGTGTTTTGTTTCTGGAATGGCTCAGTGTGTGAGGTCGACTCTAATTCCTTCGAGAACACCCCAGAGCGTTACTAGGACGGTGTCTGCTAAAAACCCGGCTTTTGCTTCTGTCTCGTTTCTCAGAACATTACCGGAGTTCAAGAAATACCCAAAGCCGTGCTCACTAGTTATGTCTTGCCAGGGAAAGGCCCAAAACCAGCAACAATTGTCTCTTGACGATCTAGTCACGAGTAACCGGAAAGGAGAGGTTCTTGGCACAATCAAAGAATCGCTTTCTAACTGTCTCTCCGATACCAATCTTCTAGAGACTGTTCCTGGTCTGAAATCTAGAATCAAGGGCAAGGTTGGTGGTGCTTCCTTTTTAGTTCCATTATTGCTGTTGTCTACCAATGCTAAAACCAAGCAAGTGAGAGTTGAGGAACTAACCACAGTAGCACCAAAAATTGATTTTGCAGGTCAGAGATATTTATGATGCTGGTGATTATCTGGTTCTTATTACAACTGATCGGTTGAGTGCTTTCGACAGAAACCTTGCTTCAATTCCCTTCAAAGGCCAGGTTTTGCTTTTCTCCATGTTTGCACTGTGGATTCAAGTTAGAGTAGCTTAAAGTGTTTGAAGACGTACTTTTCTTCGTAGCTCTGTAGATCAAACTGCTACAAATAATTATGTTTGTGCTGTTTAACTGTCAGGTTCTTAACGAGACAAGTTTGTGGTGGTTCAATAACACACAGCACATAACTCCAAATGCAATCGTTTCATCTCCTGACAGAAACGTCGTCATCGCAAAGAAATGCTCTGTTTTTCCCATAGAGTTTGTTGGTTAGTGTGTGTTTCGATCTAAATCCAAACTACGTTGGCAAAGGCTTCCCTATGCATCCCCTGTTTGATTTAGTTCTAAATTGTTTTTTTCTTTTTTTGATATTTTTGTTATATGTGTAGTTAGAGGATATGTGACTGGAAGTACTGACACGTCTTTATGGACGGTATACAAGAAAGGTGTTCGGAACTATTGTGGGAATGTGCTCTCAGATGGTACATTTTCGTTTGTTGCCTTCTTCTTGAAGTGCATGTCAGAAGAGATCATTAATATACTGATTACTAAACTTTTCAGGATTGGTAAAAAACCAGAAGCTTCCAGCTAATATACTTACTCCAACAACTAAGGCGGAGGATCATGATGTGCCCATCGCTCCAAATGAGGTTTGATAATCTGTCACAGAGAAACAAAGTAGAAACCACAAAATATGAATGGAACTTTTTTTGAGTCGTTAGTTTGCGCTATCTCAGTATTCTGCTAGCTGTAACGCGAGATGAATTTTACCCAAAGTTGTTTAGTTCTGTGTTGCTTCTTATCCGGAATGATTCTTGCAGATAGTTGAACGTGGATTCATGACTCAAGCTGAATTTGACGAAGCAAGTATGAAAGCTTTGAGCTTGTTTGAGTTTGGGCAGGTTAGTTACAACTCCTCTGTCTAAAGCCATAGACTGCAATGGTTTTGAGAATCTTATGATTGCAGACCACAAGAAATCAGATTCTTTATATATTTTGCTTGCTTCAAGACTCAAATCTTGTGCTTTGTTGTAAGGTCTTTTAGATTCTAAATGTGTTATGATTTCTCCAGCGTGTCGCCAAGGAGCATGGACTGATACTGGTGGACACAAAATATGAGTTTGGAAAAAGTAGCGATGGCTCGATCTTATTGATAGATGAGGTTAGTTTTATATTCTCCTTGTTTCCGTGTCATCTCTCTTTGAATGCACAGTTGAACACACATCTGCGCAACTGCCAAATTTGCTGATTAGAATCATCTACTTTTGTACACATTGTATATATAGATTCATACACCAGACTCAAGCAGATACTGGCTTGCGGGTTCATATGAAGAGCGCTTCCAAAAAGGCCTTGAGCCTGAAAATGTTGATAAGGTGAGTGATTTTTCCTGTTTATGCTCTCAGCCCATACATCTCAAGTCAGATTTCATTAGGTTGGAGTACTTTGCTCGTCACATGTTCACTCTTTGTTTCATCCAAACAGGAGTTCCTAAGATTGTGGTTTAAAGAGAATTGCAATCCGTACGAGGATGAGGTATGCTTACATCTTAACTTCTAGCTTTCCTCTGCTTTATCTGATCTGCTAAAAAAATTATGGTGTTTCGATGTCCATATTTGTCAGGTTTTGCCCGCTGCTCCAGCAGAACTTGTAACTGAATTAGCTTGGCGGTATGTATTTTGATGTATACACTCTCTATTATAGGCTTTCCATATGGGAATAAACATTTGATGTATATATGCTTTAAGCTCTGTGAGACTAGACATTCACTGGACTATGTTAGCTTTCGCTATAGTAATCTTGGTTTTGATAACTGATGGAAGAACCCGTGACAATGGCAGGTACATTTTCTTGTATGAAACTATCACTGGATCAAGAATTGACATTCTTCCGACACAGGTATGATCTTGTTCATCCAAAAGTCTTCTGTGTTGTGAATTGTTACATTTGAGAATTTAACGGGATTTTATAGCGTATTGATCCGTAGCTTTATCGACAGGAACCAATACATGACCGAATCTCAAGAAACACAAGCCAAGCACTTTCATCTCTCCGTCAACTTTGATATTTGATATAAACCTTAAGCCATGGAGGCAGAGAGCATAAGTCTGTTTCTTGTTGCATTTCTATGTCAGAATGTTGTGATTTCGTCTTAATTTATTAATTTTAAACAAAGAATAAAGTCAATTGATTGGGTAAGAAGAGCCCTAAACGAATTCAGTTGTTGACATGAGCTTTAGCGAATAGAGTTGTATCAGAGAAGAGGGGATCACTCTTGCTGTTGATCTCCCCTGTCTACAAGGAATACAGTCTCGAGAACGAACAAAACCGAGAAAAAGATATTCATCTATTACTGACAACTGAAGTAGCCTTGTCCAGCACCAAAACAATCATCATCGATGAACAGACGAAAAACTTAAAAATTTAAAGGTTTGAGTCACTGTATTGTTCTGCCTATCAATGCTCTGTCGAGGTTAGTACTTAGTTGTAATTCTATTGCAGATTGGCATTCTGCAACCGCCTTTTTTGAGATATGTAAAAATCCTAACTGGTCTTTCTACCATTCTTTCTGTTCCATGTTATAAAACCGGCTTTAGCTTCTACATATAGACAAAATTCTTCTACTTCCTGCTTTTATCAGTCTCTACTTTTCTGCAACCAAAGATGTTAAAACCATGTCGACAGTTAAAAAACGATTTAACATTTCAAAGGAGCTTCAAGTTGCAGTATGACTTAGAACACCTACCTTTTCACGCATTCACTTGTATCCTTTTGCCTCTATCGACCCTGAAAAGTTCCAGGAAGAGAATTCGCAGAGGTGTAAATGATTGTTATGCAATAATGTGATGGACTTAAGGGAGAGTTTGCACATACCAATAGCTAGGCTGATTGAAGTGTCGAGGCTGTCTTATTTTCCACAGTAACAGAGAGAGTAGCACAGTTTTCTTTCTCAGACTCGAGCTCTTGGGATTCACCGGTCTTTGATGGGGAAGCAAAAAAGCTATCAGGCAGAGCGTTCTCCAGACTTGTCTCTTGCCTTGAGCAATGATAATAAAAGCACGGATAAGCATGGATGTGACCAGTTTCGAATCTGAAAAACTAAAGAAGACTTAAATCCCTAAAAACAATGAGAATTAACCATACCCTTTGTTGAGATGGTTACTGTAACCACGTTCTTGGCCACTGTTATGATCAGTATCACTCAGAAAAGCTCGGCTTGCTTCGGACTGGAAATGTCCTGAATCACCATTACCTGCTAAGAGGAAACACAGGAGAGGGAAAAAGGTGAATAAAAAAGGCAATATAAAGCTAATTTCCACGTGGGAGGAGATTGAATAACCTTCAACGCCTTCTTCGCCAGCGTTTTCCGATCGAAAGAGCATGCTTTGATTGACACGAGAGGGGAAATGAACAGGGGAGCCAATAGAAAGACTACGTTGGTGATGTTGAAACGACTCACTATCCATGTCGGGCAACTGCAGATTGAGAAATCTTCTCCTTTGGAAATCCAGTGCTTGTTGCAAGTCANCTATCCATGTCGGGCAACTGCAGATTGAGAAATCTTCTCCTTTGGAAATCCAGTGCTTGTTGCAAGTCAGCTTGCTCAGCTTTTCTCCTCATCATCTCCTGTGTGTTAGAAAACATCCTCGGTGCTGGCAGCAAGCAAAACAAAACAAGAGGTTGAGCTCTGACGAAACCATATCCACATGGAGAATCAAGCATAGGAAAAAAAAAAACAATCAACTTACCAAGGTGACATTCAAAGAGATCCCTGGAATCCATTCCAGATGGACTTGAGCCAGGAGAAAAGTTTCCCCTCTCCATCTGCTGCAGCAGTTGCTGCTGCTGCCTCCTGCTATTGTTTGATGAAAAATATGATAAGAAAACGGGACACAAAAGAGAACAAGAAAACGGATTACGCATGAGAGGTGGTTTCAACATACTTCTCAAGGATTCTTCCTTTCTCCTTGTACGGTTTAACGAGCACACGTGAGTCACAGATGAAATGTGGGTTTCCTCTGGCCAATATGATCCTCACGGTCTCAGAGTGTACAAAAGTGACAAACCCAAACATTCGTTTCTGCTGGTATGGAATCCTGACATCTTGCACTGGTCCAAAATTGCTACAGCGAAACAACAAACACTATTAATCTTATAAACATAGCCAGGCAAATGCTAGGAAGAAATCCACCAATTAACAGCTTTGATATCCAGTTGTGCTTTATGAAAGATACCCAAAGTAATTGGAGACATCTTCATCTGTGAAGGAGCTGTCAGCTGGAAACGTCAAGTAAATCTGTTTAGATGCAGAGTTAGATTTATCTCCCATCCCCATAAACTCCTCTCTTTCGTGCCGGCCTGGACTACCGTACCAGTATCCCTCTTCCCCGAATTGTCCTGCTCCTCCTGATCTGCAAAAACAAACACCCCCAAAAGAAAACAAAGAATCAAAGACAGAGACTTTTTGCACTTGTATGACTCCATACATATTTGAAACATATGATTGACTTAAACAACCGAATAAGCCAAAGAGGAAAAAAAAAAGAGAAGAAGCAAAACAATGGCATGCGAATGAACACCAAAAGTAGTAAATCATACGAAGACGACCTCAACAACCACTATAATTGGCGTCTAAATGCACAAAGATAAAAACTTTCCCATGATCCAATGACAGCAACAACCGCTTGACTTAGATTCTACACTTTGCTTCGTAAAATCCGAAGTCTTTACTAAACCAATTATTAGGCAAAAAAGGAGGTCCATTTCATGATTACCTATGCGCATTACGCGAATGCAAGAGGAAGTTGATGCCTTTATCATACGACATTGGAGAACCACTAGCCGCCAAAAACTGAGCAGCGGCCATTCGCTGCCGCTGAGCCAGTTTCATCCTCGCTATCTCCTCTTGCTGTCTGCAGACGTAATCCGGCGAGCCAAACCCACCGGGAGAATCAAATTCATCACCTAAACCGCCACCGTGTAGGTACCTACTGTAACCGCCGCCGCCATATCCTGGCTCCTCTGACCCGAAACAAGCGTCGCTGGCTGAGTAACTCCTCTTGTGCAAATGCGCATCGCCATTGTCGACCGAGAACCCAAACGGATCCGCAGATTCGTCGTTGTTCTTCGAGGACGATTCGTTGAGGAACGACAAGTAGTTGCCGAGTTGCTGCTCATCGAGGAAATCGCCGTTTGCTCCACTGGCGTCGCCACCACCACCAGAACCACCATCTGAAGCGAAAAGAGACGAACTTGCTTGAAACGGGCTCGAAATCATGTTAGGGTTACTTCCGAGTGAACCAGGAGTGTTCACGGAAGGAGACAAAGGGTTCCTCGAAAACTCCATAAATCCATTCCCTGACGTTCTCGGGGAAGACTGAGACAAGGAGTGACGGTGGATGTTAATGGGTCTGGAGATAGGGTTCAATGGCGTCGATGCAGAAGAAGATCCGTTCGAGGAAAGACCCAGAGCGGATTTAGCCTTGAGGCAAACGGACTGTAAGAGAGTGTCGGGTCCAAGAGCAAGACGCATCAAATCTCTCTTACCCAAGTCCTGTAACAGCAAGTAGCCAATGATTTTGGAGGCGAAATCGGGTTCTAAAGTTCTGATCTTTGTGAAAAGTATGGAAGTAGGATCTCCCGGATCCATGGCTAGATTAAAATTTCTTTTCTTTTCTTTTTTTCTCTGAGAGGGAAGAGAGATTGATGAGAAGGAGAAGAGGCTCTTTTGGTGAGAGTAGTGGGTAATACTTGGTTTTTTATTTTTGTATTTATTTATGCGTTAAATTAAATGTATGTTTTTTTTTTGGAGATTTGAGTGTATGATTTTGTCTTCTAATGAGCATTTATTAAAGAAAATTAAGAAAAGAGAAAACTACTTTCGTAATGTGTTCTTTCTTTTCGGGTTCTGTTTTGTTATCGGGTCTAGGGATTTTTAAGTTCGTCGAGACTCGGTGGGATTATAGTAAGAAATCGAATTTGTTTCCTTATTTTGCTTAAGGAAACATTGTTATTGTTATTAAGATTTTGTTAATATTTTAAATACTGCATCTTCTTCTTTTTTTCAACAAACCAAGGGGATACATGATTTTACAGAGTTTAATTTCTTGCTTTAGTCAACTCTAGTAACATTTAATTCTATGAACAACTTGTTGATATCCATTGATATACCTTACCAAATTTACTAAAATTAGGTGTTATTAGTTTTGTTATATATAGTTAATCGTATAATTAAATTCATGCGTTACAAAAATGTTGCTTTGTAAAATTTATATGTTATTTAAAATAATTTAGTTCAATAAAAAAAATGTATTATTCAAAAATCTTAGATTTATTTGATTTTGCAATTATGATTTAAAAAATTAGCGATTTTAGACGATTGTTAATTATGAATCAAAATTTTTCTAAAAAATGTTAATATCAAGAGATATATGAGATTTTGAGTGTGTGAGTATTATCTATGTATAGACTTCGAATATAGAAGATTTTTATTGCAGAAAATTGAAGAGTTGGTTCGATTCAAATTGATTTTACGTGTCGTGTTCTGGATAATCTATCATTATTATAAAAAAGTTGTTTCCAACATTTGTATATAAAAACAAAAATTAACTAATTTTTATTATATTTATCATCACATATAAGATTGTATGCATATTTTCATTATTTATTTGTTTTGCTTTTTGGATTTTATTAAATATTTTATATGAACAAAAGGTTTTTATAATAATGTGATTGTGTATTGTTTTCAAAATGTAAATCTACAATATTATATAGAAAAGTATAGGTAACAGATTTATATATTTGATCGAATGAATATTTTGGGTCAGCAAATTGATTTTACTTGTCGTGTTTTGCATAATCGATCTTTATTTATTTTATTTTTTTAAAGTTGTTTCCAACAATTGTATATAAAAACAAAATTAACTAATTTTACTATATTTATCATCACATTTAAGATTGTATGCAGACTTTCATTATTTATTTGTTTTTGCTTTTTGGATTTTATTAAATATTTTATATGAACAAAAGATTTTTTATAATAATGTGATTATGTATTGTTTTTGAAATGTAAATCTACAATATTATTTAAAAAAGTATAGGTAAAAGATTTATAGATTTGATTGAATGAATCTTTTGGGTCAGCAAATTACTATATATTTTGTTTAAAGTGCCATGGTATATATATATATATATATATATATATATATATATATTTAACCAAATTGTATAACCAGTGATTCTTCTAACGAAGTTTGTTCTGGTTTTACCAAATACAGTACTCATGTTTTATAGGTTTTTCTATCACACACACTTCCAAAAGCGTCAAATTTTAGTGCAAATGATTCATACTTCTTTTCTTTCTGTGAAGTATACTGTTGTTAATGAAGTATTATTTCTATATCTCTTATACTATGAATTTTAAGGAACATAGAGACTTGTCTGCCATATATTTTATGTGACACCCACATAACTAAAAAAACAATTAGAAAATTATATTTTGTATAAAACAAACACAAAATGATCCCGCAGGCTTTTTTTTTCTTTTTTACCGCAAAAATCTGGAACCGGCCTGCTTCGTTAACCGCGCTTACTTTTCCCCTGACTCACTAAAACCCGCGCGTGACATAAATTTTTCCTCAGTCGGGAATATTCCACTACAACGAGTGCACCTAGCTTTAAATACTCTTCTGATCCTTACCGTTAAAACTATAGCAGAAGTACGTAAAGATTGCTTTACGGGGACACGTGAGGTTCTCAATGGTCATAGTCAATTTGACCAGATTTCGTATTATTTGACAGAACCATGCATCAGACAATAATGAAACAAAGTAAATGCTCTTCATGGAAAACGAGAATTATCAATTTGCCATATCTTTTTTTTTCCCCGGTTATTTCTTCTTCTAATTTTATAAGCGAATAAGTATTTTCTAAATTGTATTTAAAATTTCCGGAAATGGATAGAACAATGATGACAACCAAGGACTAGTATCTAACATTTTTTTGATTAAATATGGCTACGAGTTTTAGTATCCTAGGTGTGTGTATGATGAGTAGCTGTCACATCATGAATGCCAGAAAAAAGAAAGAAACAAATCATGTTACAATTTTGAATGCATACTTTGTTCTCTTGGGCAAGTTTGCTCTTTAATCTAAAGCTATTTTGTCCATGTAAGCTAAAAATCATTTATATCCAGCTTAAATGTAGAAATTTGCATGAAAATTAAAGGCCCATAAAAGCCCAATTAAAACCTATTACATTTCCAAAAGAAGAGAATCATGTTTCAGGAGCAGAGCTGTTCTTGAAATATTTGTGGTCTAATACGAAATCAAAATTCGAAGCCCTAGATAATACATTAAAATACCAAAATTGCAACTCAAATTTGGCAAAATAAATTGTTTTTAGGATATTTATTTATTAAACTAAAAATTTTTACCTTTGAAAAGTAAATCAAACAAACATAAAAACCAAATAACAAAGAAATTGAAAATATTTAGGCCCTAAAAAATTTCAAAAAAATGCAAGGCCCTACACATATGTATCATATGTATTGCATCATGCACGGCTCTGTTCCGGAGCAAGGCGAGAAAATTCAGTGGCGGCCAAACGATGTACTTTACTTTCTAATGGTAACACTTGGGTGTCTTAAGTACAAAAAAAAGAAAAAAAAAAGAATAATGACATGGCAACACTTGGATGTCTTAAGTGGAAGAAATGTGTCTTATTTAAAATCTTTTTAGGGTGTCTTATGACACGTGTCACGACGCGATTCGTCGCATATTTTTTATTTTATTTTTTTTAAATCGTATTTTTTTTTCAAAAATCATTTTTTTATTATTATAAAATTTTAAGACACTCAAGTTAAGTGTCTCCATTGGGGATGGTCTTATTATGTTGCGGTTTATGACATTTCGGTTTGGATTTGTTTAAACCATTAATTAAATAATGTCGGTTTGTCCTTGGCAACCTTTAAGTAAGGCTCCATTTCGTGAAACCTAATGAGAAAAGTATTATCTTCTTTATTCTCTCTTTGTTATCTGAGCCGCCATATCCGTACAGGTCCAGAGTTCTTCAAGGTGATCACTCTTTCTCTTAGATCATCTTCTAGTCTATGTGATCGTCCTATCTTCACTGGATCATTACCACTAATACTGCTGTCTCATTGGTATCAGGAAGGATATTTTCATGAGGGATGTTGACGATCTCCCTTTGATCGAAGCTTTGTACGCGATCAAATGGAGGATCGACATGTTCCAAACAAGTCAAAAGTTTTGTATTCGCTTATAAAATTAGAAAATACAGTTTAGAAAATACTTAAGTTTCATTAGATCTTTGTTTCGTTAGATCTAAGATGAGATGTGATCGGATACAAACTTTTTCTTTTTGTTTCATTAGATCTAAGTCCCCATATAATGTGTTTAATTTGTTCACAATTTGATAATTCATTTTGGTTCCATTCAAGTGGGCCTCATAACAATGGATAAATACATTTCTTGGTTAAAATAGATATGTGACAAGACATTCATTTTTTGCACAGATTCAACACAGATTTCAGGATTTTTTTCTCGGGTTTCGCGCTAATAACAAACTGATTATCTCAACGGACGGTCCGTCGCTTTTCACTTTCAGAGGACTCCCTCGTTTTTCCTTTGTATTTACGACTCTCATCTTTCGACGAAGTCTCTTTGTAATTGCCGATCTTGATTTATCGAATTTATAAATAAAAAGTCTTCGAACTTATTTTTACCCACCTCTTCTATACTTAGCCGAATTTCGGTACAAATAATAACAATGGATAGTTTCGTGATAGAGGTGGAGGATCTCCTTTGATTTTAGGTCTCTATGCCATCAAAGGGAAGATCGAGGACTTCCACAGCAATCTCTTGACAGAGGGCAAACCGTCACTCGCCAAAGATCTTCTGGATGAAGGTAACTTTTAGCTTTTTCTTTTTCTCCTAGATCGATTGCCAATTTTTTTTGGATCGATTGCCAAACCTTTTCTTCTTGCACTTTTAGCTTGTTTCATTAGATCTAAGATGTGATCGATTTTTTTTTGTCCACAGCAATTGCCAAACTTTTTCTTCTGACTTCGAAGAAGAAGATGCTAGCGATGGAAAAGCTACGTCAGCTTCACAGTGCGTATGTACTCGACAAAAAAACTTGTTGTCTTCTTCGTGGATCAGCCAGACGACCCTCAGCCAGACGACCCTCAATTAAGCCATGATTCTTTGAAATCAGTTGGAATTTAGTTTCATTATACATATAATATATCTAAAAGCATTAGAAGAAAACCCTTTAAAACTTGGATTATTTTTGGATTGTTTTTTCGATTGAGATTAGATTAAGTTACTCTATGATGATGATAAGTCACTTAAGCAAATCCCAATCTAGTTATATATATGAAACTAATCATGAAGCTATTAAAAGTTTAGATCTATATGAAAACAAAATAAAATTGGCAATTTTCAAAAATACCACTAAAATAAGTTTTTGTTTCAAAAATATCATCACTAACTTTTTTTTCAAAAATATCAATAAATGATATTTTTTTCAAAATTTCCACAAAACTAAATCCTAAACCTCAAAACTAAAGCTTAAACCATCAAAGTAAACCTTAAACCCTAAAAACTATAACCTAAACCCAAATTCAAATATTTAAATTATAAATAAAATAAAATTTGCGAAGGGGTTTTAAATTATAAATTTTTAAAAATTATTTGTAAGGTTTGAGTTGTTTTTGGAACAAATTAGTTAGTGATGGCATTTTGAAATAAAAACTTATTTTAGTGATATTTTATGATATTTCTCAAATAAAACTTCATATGAAATATCGTAATTTCGTTTCTTTATTGTAAAATTTTGATTTGATCCATTTCGTGCCAATACAACAAAATCATATTATGGCCCAGAGAACAATTTGAGATTCGATATAAAACCTGATTGAAATCTAGATTCTCAATTACATTACAACATAACCAAGATTTTATACATCTTATAAACAGTGTTACAAACTCCACTACAACATAAGGAGACGTTGAAAATTTGAAACACAAACAAACAAGCCCAACTAGTCAAAGTACGTGCAAGACCTTATTCAAACTTTTCACTTACCCATTTACACACACGTGCAATGACAATTTCTAAACCTATAGAGCTTTTTTTTATATAGCTCATTTTTATTTAGATCGGGACTTACGAAAAAGAACACTCTTAAAATCACTTGGAAAATGGGCTTGACATGGACTCCAACTTGGTGAATTATGTCCGTACCCGCTTTGCCATGGAACCCAACGATCTTGTGGCCATCTTCTTTGAGTAGGACGCTTTTAGCTCCTTCAAGTCCAGAAGGTGGAGAGGTTCGTTTGTTTGTCGTGAACCTAAGCATCGTTATAATTTCGGCTTCACTTCCAAATATGTTGTCGTAGTTAATCTCCACCCCTGTGATATATTCAGATATTCAAGCACGAACTACAAGAAAACAAATACAAGATGATTTAGCGAAACAAAATTACGATATATGTTGTATCTATAGAACTAAATGATTCTTGTATTTAATATATTTGTCTTATAGAAACGTTAAGACACTTCGGTCATTATATTAGTCTCTAATCCAAGACTAGATATCAACATTTAAAACCAAGTTTTTTACATTAAACCAAATCACACTGATTTCCTCCTTAAGAGTAATTAAAAGTTCAAAACAACTTGAAGGAGTCTTTTGCCGGCCTTACGGTATATAAACAAATAAACAATATACATTTTGAAAGAGCATACATTTGAATATAGATCACTCAACTGGATTTGTTGAGATGCTAAGATCTTACATTGCCTATAGGGGGTTGATATTCTAATTGCATTTTGGTTTCATATAAGAAGTTTTTATTTGTCTTCTTGATCAGAATTACAGATGGGCCAGTGTGTTGGATCGTAAAGAAAGAAGGGATCGAGATTTTGCACCGTAAGTACCAGTATCTATATATTGTTTCTCACATTAATTAACATTATAGCCGCCTTATCTTATATATTCATACAACACAAATACACAATACGTGGCAATGCTATTTTGTATTGATAAACGGGTGCGTGTATCATATAGCTAAATAGGTGTTGACAAATGACAATTATACATTATTCCAACCAATGATATAGCTTTCAGATTTGTAAATGGAATGGGTGGGTGTCATGGTTTATGAGACTGTGACTATGTTCGTTATTCAATCTTTGTTTTTTTTTTCTTTTTTCTTCTATATATATTATTATTCGCTGTCGGTTTAAATTCATATATATCATACTAGTATAATATATGAGTTGACTCATGAGGACTTTGGCCAGTGGCCACCCACCCAATTAAGGATTTTTAATACTTTTAATGTAAGATCGATTTTGTAATAGGGGTTCCTATGATCCTATCTTTGGCTGGAAGGTATATTACTATATTTAAAAATAAAGTTATGGCATAAAAAAATTAAAACCATAATAACAGAAATGAATGTAACCATAGGTAAGCATATGGGGGGTGCCAACTACGACCTCGCATTTAATTATTTACCCATTTCATTAAGGCTCGTGGACTCTCTGCTTTTTTTACCACTTTATATTTTCAGTTTTTGTATTTGTTTCACGTTTGAAATGTAAACGAATTTTGATCACCTAAAAATTATGCTAGGAGACAAATATGTAATGTTGTTCGTAACTTCGTGTGCCTGCTATTGGAGAATTGCATAATTTTCAGGAGTTCAATGCCGTTATAAAGTGTGTATCCGAATTTTCATTCTTGAATCCTACAAAATAATAAACAATTAAGAAATATTTGGAGATACAAAAGAGCTAATCGAAATGTGAAAGTAGGAGAAATTAGCCAACCAATGCTTGGGAAAAAGTTTGTACGGCCTAGAAGCCACCTATTCCGGCGGACGTGAGTGCCGGATCCGAGCCGTCGCCGCCAACTCTTGCTTAATTAAGTGAAACATTTCTTTATTTGTTTGCAAGACCACATCGTTTTCGCGTTTGAAAACATGCCAGATTCATTTCGTAGACTTGCTTTCTAGTGGCTACTCATGTCATCAATATACTGAAATGTAAATCTTTATCAATACGAATGTATAAGAATTATACGACTCTAACCATTATTTTGTTAACATCATGCGTTTTACTGAACGGGTTTTTGAATTTATGACACAACAACAACGTTATTATTATTTTTTTATATTTTTTTTTGAACTTTAACAACACCGTTATTATAAACCGATAGATTTACATTTCTTGTTCTACCATTGGACCGTTATCTAAACGCATTATTTACGTATATATAAATACGCGTGCCGGACATCTATCTCCTCCTCCATACGCATTTACTAGTGAAAGCAAAACTATATAGTATGCGTATGTAGATGTACATGTACACTTATAAATGTTGCTATATTAAAGACAATCCATTAAATGAATTTAGTTGTTTGGTGATTGCAAAGCTTATATAGTCTCTTTATCTTTTTAGTTTTTTTCTATTCCTTCTTAGTATTCGCTCTCCCACCAAAAAAAAAAAAAAAAAAAAAACTAGAAGAAAGAAGCAAAATTAAAACTATGGAGCTAGAGAGCTCGAGTAGTTGCCGGAGGCAGCCGCCGTCAAAGGCGGAGATGACCCGTGGAGCATATTTGGCGTGGGAAGACTTGACGGTGGTAATACCCAATTTCAGTGATGGTCCGACCCGAAGGTTGCTCCAGAGGCTAAACGGGTATGCTGAACCGGGTCGGATCATGGCTATAATGGGTCCTTCTGGTTCCGGAAAGTCCACTCTTCTTGACTCTCTTGCAGGTTCGTTCATTCAACGATTCAACTGCATGCATCACATATACGACATATCTATCTACTAGCTGATCAATTTTATATTGCTATTTTGGTTTTCATTTATATTATTAATTTATTGATTAATACTACTGTTGTTTATAATAGTAACTCGGTTTAAAACAAAAATTTATTTTAGTTTGTTAATTTTGTTTAGTCCTGCAAATTTCGGGACGGGTATCCGGTTTCCATCCGTACTCGTTTCAAATTTCCCGTCCCGTTCCCGTTCTCGTTCAAAAAAATTCCTGTTCGGAACTATTTATATTTTTCAAACGGGTACGAAAAGGGTACGGGAAAGGAACGGGAATACCCGAACTTCCCGAATTTTCTTAAATTTTCCTGAATTTTCCCGAAATTTCTCGAATTTTTCCGAAATTTCCCAAATTTTCCCGATTTTTCCCAAAATTTCCCGAATTTTTCCCGAATTATCCAAAATAATTACCCGTTTAGAAAAAAATTTTACGTAAGAGAATTTCTCGAACCCGTCTCGTTCCCGTCTTGTTTTTGTGGATTCCCTTTTGGGAATGGTTATTCAATTTCCGAATTGTCCGTTCCTGTTCTGTATCCGTAAATTCCCGTCCCGTTTCCCGAAATTTTCAGGGCTAATTTTGTTATACGCCTACCTTCAACGTCCGGAAAATGCCAAAATGGTCTATAAATTTCTAGACATATATTTTTTTTTTAGTTATAACTTGTTCTACAATAGGTATCATAGATTCACATCGTAATAGATCATTTTTTTTCTTTTTCTAATAGATCATAATTAATCTGCTAGAATTTCTTATAAAACCTTTTTGGTTCATTTCTACCTGTTATCACTATAGTATCTTATATGCATGCAGGTGTGCTTACTGTGCAAATGCACTGAGTCCTACATCTTTAACCAATTTTTCTTTGGTACCCTAAACATAAGTTTTTGCAAAAAAAATTATAATTTTCAAATATAGTTTTACATATAGGAACAAAATTTCAGGAGAGCATAGGGCCCACATATGCTTCGAGCCGCGTATACTCGAAAATTGATTATTGAAAAGTTTATCTCTCTGTAGATATTTGCTAGTTCGGTTGCATACTTTGCATGCAATGCAAGGAACATGCAGTAGTCAGATACTGCAGAAAATTGCTTTCATAAATGCAAAATTTATTACTGGGGCTGCCTTTTTTTCTGATATTTCCCCATCTCTTTAACTATGATATCTAACTCCATTTCCACATCCCAATACAAAACTAGAAAGCAATTCATTAATTTTTGTTTTTGATTTTCTCGCTAATGAAGAAGATAAAGTTATAAAGTTATAATCGGTTGTTTAGGAAATAATTAACTTCCGAATTATCCACAGGTAGACTCGCAAGAAACGTGATCATGACCGGTAATCTTCTATTGAACCGGTAATCTTCTATTGAACGGCAAGAAAGCTAGACTTGACTACGGTCTCGTAGTAAGTTTCCTCTTTGATAATTCATCTCACCGTTCCCTACATCACATGCAACTACTTAATTTGTCAGCTCTTTAGGATTGTCCTTTTGGTAGAGAAACGTTACCAATTTTCATTTATGGCAAGTAAATACTGGTACAAAGGCCAAAGATCTAAAGTGGATTTTTATAAATTTTGATAACATTAGCCCAGTTATAGAAGAAAAAAAAAACAGTGCCTTCAAAATATAAACGACCCAATTTTTCTATAACAAGATCATCAAAGTTTGGATTTAGATTTACTTTAATTTGACCTGAATGCAAAAGTAAGGTGCTGTAAGTTGTCTGCATTGGTCTTTGAAGTATATATATGGATAATATGAATATATATGTGTATAGGCATATGTAACACAAGAGGACATATTGCTGGGGACACTAACAGTGAGGGAGACAATAACATACTCAGCTCACTTGAGGCTTCCGAGTGATATGTCGAATGAGGAAGTGAATGACATTGTCGAAGGCACAATAATGGAGCTTGGTCTTCAAGACTGTTCAGACAGAGTCATTGGAAACTGGCACGCGAGAGGAGTCAGTGGTGGCGAGAGGAAACGTGTCAGCATCGCTCTAGAGATCCTCACTCGCCCTCAGATCCTCTTTCTTGACGAACCCACCAGCGGTTTGGACAGTGCTGCTGCGTTTTTCGTGATTCAAACACTTAGGAACATGGCACGTGACGGCAGAACCGTTATTTCATCGATTCATCAGCCTAGCAGTGAGGTTTTCGCGCTGTTCGATGATCTTTTCTTGCTCTCGAGTGGTGAGTCAGTCTACTTTGGTGAAGCCAAGTCTGCTGTTGAGGTAAACTCTAAAAATCCTTCTTTGCTTGTATTACAAGAAACCTTGAAGTTTCTTTTGTTTCTTGTTGTCTGATGGCCGAAAACTCTGTTTTCATAGTTTTTTGCAGAATCGGGCTTCCCCTGCCCGAAGAAGAGGAATCCTTCTGATCATTTCCTGCGATGTATAAACTCAGACTTTGATACAGTCACTGCTACACTCAAAGGATCTCAGAGAATTCAGGTATGAGAGTAACCATTAATGACTTATTCTTTATCAAGAAAGCTGCGAAATTTAAAATATTTTGGATAAAGAATAGGACTTGTAATTGCGATTTATCTAAGATCAATGCTTATTCTACTACAGGAAGCACCACCTGGATCAGATCCGCTGATGAATCTAGCAACACCTGTGATCAGAGCAAGGCTTGTTGAGAACTACCGGCGTTCAAAGTATGCGAAATCCGCAAAATCTAGAATCCGAGAACTATCTAACATCGTAAGTCAAAAAAATCTTTATTCACTCCATATTCAAGCTAACTCATGAGCTGGTTTTGATTCCATAACGGGGTTTGCTTTCACAGGATGGGCATGAGATGGAAATGAGAAAAGGAAGTGAAGCGAGCTGGTGGAAACAACTTAGGACATTAACAGCAAGATCATTCATAAACATGTGTCGTGATGTCGGTTACTACTGGACAAGAATAGTGAGCTACATGGTTGTTTCTATAAGCGTAGGGACCATATTCTACGACGTAGGCTATAGCTACACATCAATCTTAGCCCGGGTTTCTTGTGGCGGATTCATCACAGGATTCATGACTTTCATGTCCATTGGAGGCTTCCCTTCTTTCCTCGAAGAGATGAAGGTAAATAACAAACCCTAACTAAATCTAGAGAATCTTGATTTGCTCTTATGGATGAAAATGTGATTTTGCCTTGTTTCAGGTGTTCTATAAAGAGAGGGTGAGTGGTTACTACGGAGTTTCGGTTTATATCCTCTCGAATTACATCTCTTCTTTCCCCTTCTTGGTTTCGATTTCGGTTATCACGGGAACCATTACTTACAATCTGGTGAAGTTTCGTCCCGGGTTCTCGCATTACGCTTTCTTTTGTCTCAACATCTTCTTATCAATCTCTGTGATAGAGAGTCTCATGATGGTTGTGGCTTCTCTTGTTCCAAACTTCTTGATGGGCCTTATCACTGGAGCTGGTCTCATTGTAAGAACAGAGCAACCTCTGTTTTCTTTTCTTCTTCTCAAAAAGACAGAATCTTAACTGTGATTTTTGTTTTATGTTTTTGGAAAGGGTATCATCATGATGACTTCTGGATTCTTCCGTCTTCTTCCTGATCTTCCCAAGATCTTTTGGCGTTACCCGGTTTCCTACATAAGCTACGGATCTTGGGCTATCCAGGTAAAGTAAATAAAGTAGCTTAATGAGCTTATCCCCATTCAAGAACGATTCATGAAAATATTGAATTCTTGATTCTTGAGGTTGTTGAACTTAAGAAACATTCGGCTTGTTGCAGGGAGGATACAAGAACGATTTTCTCGGATTAGAGTTTGAGCCTCTATTCCCTGGTGAGCCGAAAATGACAGGAGAAGAAGTGATAAACAAGGTATTTAAAGTAAAGGTGACACATTCAAAATGGTGGGACTTAGCTGCGGTTGCAGCAATCCTTGTGTGTTACAGGCTTCTCTTCTTCGTGGTCTTAAAGCTGAAAGAGAGAGCAGGACCGGCTTTAAAGGCGTTTCAGGCGAAAAGAACGATGAGGAATCTCGACAGGAGACCTTCTTTCAAGAGAATGCCTTCTCTGTCCCTTTCACTGTCTTCAATGTCTTCAAGGAGACATCATCCTCTCCGTTCACTTTCTTCTCAAGAAGGCCTTAACTCTCCAATCCACTAATAAAGGACATATATAGTTTTCCTTTGTTCTGCAGTTTTTTTTCATCATGATCTCATCATAATCTGCTCAAACAATCAGCTTTGTATTTGTTGGAGAATAAAAAAGAGTAATCTAAGTTTGTTTACTAAGCCCTACCCACATGTTCCACTATTGAAACTTCACTTCAATTAAAAGTTTTCTGTAACACAAGAAAGACTCTGTTGCCATAGCAGTGAGAGAACCACAAATATGTTTATACCAAATGGAAGATTTTGATACCAAATGTAATATGTTTTCATAATAAGGTTTAAAAATGAATCCCCGGCACAAATGGGTAGGGCTATATAAGGTGCTCGGATCCGGAAGCCCATTATTAACTTCAATTTCTTTGGAATAAAAGCCCCATTTTCTCATATATAATAATAACAGCTGAGAAAACAACATTCGAAGAAATTTCAATGTGTATAGTTTGCTAATCTTTGTGGAATAAGACATGGACAAAAAAAAAAGAGAAAAGAATAAGACGAGAACTAATACGTCCTACGTTATAAACAGAGTCAACGTAAATGTAGCTATCTCTCTGGAAGACTTTGAATCAAGTTATACGACTCGACCCACATATCTTTCGTAATCGAATAATTCCATATAAAATTCGTTGGATCATTCTTATCAAATGTATTAAAATTGAGAGCAAACTTGTCGGAAAGTGGAGGAATATCAAACATGCCCAAATACGAATATAATATAATTCCAAAATTAAGCTTTTATATAAGAATTATGTCCGTTCAATAATACAATGTTTTTTTTTTTTTTTTTTTTTTGACAACTAATACAATGTTCCTCCTACAACGGGAGGGCTTGGATTGGATGGAACGCAAAAAGATCATGAGAACGTGCAGAGATAAAACGACCGAGACTCACTCTACCAATAACATATCCATTTTTTTGTGGGGTGCAAATGACATAACATTTATATGATGAAGCATACATTTTTATTGTTAAAGCAATTATGAAGCATACATGTTTAAGATGATCAAATGTTAACGCATTTCTGAAGTTTTGGATATACATGCGCCGTTATATATCCAGTATACGAGAAGGAAACACAATGTGAAATACTCCTTTTTAAGGAAACAATGTACAATAATGTGAAAGCTAATGGTGATTGCACAGTATATTTGATATAAACAAAAAATGATAATTGGAGAGATGACCTATATAGTCAGTGGCGGTACCAGAAAAAAAATTTACCTGTGTCATAATATATATAGTAAACCATCAAAAACTTAATTAAAGTCTAAAAATATGCATTATGTGGGCTTAGAACCTGGGTCAAGAGGATCAGTTATGAAAACGATAACCAAAGTAGCCAAAGTATTCTATGTACATAAGCCTGCAAATTTTAAATTTATAATTTAATCCGGTTCAAGTCACATCCCCTTCTTTACAAATGTACATAAGCCTCTGTATATAGTATACCAAATACTTTGGGTCAAGATCAAAATACTCAAAACTCGATAAAAGTCTTCTGACCTTATTAATTTTGAGACAAGACAAAATGTCAAACTCTCGTCAAAAAAGTGGGTTTTGCTGACTTCTTCCTATTTATTTTCCGAATATATGGACATCTGTTAATTTCTTTTTGTGACCAAATTAAAGTTAGTAAAGTAGTAGAATTTGAATCGGTAGTCTCTCGCAAAGGGATTCACATGCAAATGCAAAAAAAAAAAAGGAATTCACATGCAAATGCAATTAAAAAATAGTAGTTTAATCAATAAATTCGCTAAAGTGTTCTTTTTCATTGACCTTTTTAAACTATAATATTTGAACTGTTGCAATATCCACACCCGGAGTTTATAAAATTCAAATATATAAAGACTTTAGTCGTTAGAGAAAAAGAACACACATATTTGTTGCAGACTAGAAAGAGAATATACGACAAACAAAAAAAGGTAATAAAAAGTCAACGTGGTTGAATATTTCCATGAAACAGAAATTGCCGTCCAAGAGTAGAGATTAACTTTGCAAAAATCAAATCTAAAGCGTTCATCGGAGTTATGGTTTGCATATGACCCACGTGTCGTAATCTTGACGCACTAAAAGCGTGCACTTACATGTAGTGGAACCAAAACCCCACGATCCCACACCGCGTGTCGCGTGACCAGAAAAAATCAAAGTCCTCAAAAACAGCCACGCGTTGTTGTGGGCCCACTTATATCTGTAATTGCGGAAGTAACTAATTAATGGTGTAACTACTAGTCTACTAATCACTAATCAACTAATAATCATCAGATGAGAAGAAGAGCTTACTTTCTCCTGAAAACTTAGTCTAATCTGTTGGTTTATTTTCAATGTTGCAAGGAAAATAAAGCAATAAAACTTTCGGATCACAAAAAAACTACATAAAACTATTTTTTTTTATGTCGTTAGTCGAAACCATCATCTTTTTCAACCAGTAGTATCGTAGAAAAAAAGGTTTAGTGGAATCAATTTTCTTCTAAATGACAAACGATTTTCACTGTCAGAGTACTGCATGTATAAATTACCCTATTGGTTTCAAAAAGGACTTGACAATTTTAAGATAAAAGAAGACTTTTGAAAGTTCTGGTTTGTGTGATTTGAAGTCATTGCTAATAATGGTTGGAGATATTAATTGATTTTAATATATGATAGATGTGGTTCAAACATGTGAACATAAACAAATATTGCAGATTATATATGTTAGGGTGTTGATATGTTTTCCCTCTAGAACAAGAAACTAGTACAAAATTTAAAATATTATATGAAATTCGGTCAGTATATTATAATCGATCATGTAATGATTAGTTGATTATATTGTTTGATCAAGTACTCCGAAAGATAATCATACATAATTAATATTCAAAATATGCCGACGACATTTCTCAATGAACCAAAAATGTTGATTAAATATTTAAAATCTTTATTACTAAAAGACAATACCAAAGATGAGACGAGTTTCTCTAATAACTAGTCAATACATGGATGAATAAACCCGCATTAGGCAAGGCCGGCGGATGACCAAATTAAATTTCGCGGACATGAAGAAGATAATGGTCCCTCATGTTCCCCATTCGTCATGAACGAACGGTTCGGGTGCTAGCATACATTACCACTGCATCTCCAAAAAATCATTTTTAATCATTAATTCCAAAAGCCTTTAATTCTTGAACCCCTTATCTTTGTCATTATTAATAGTTTACATCAAACATGATGCTTTCTTTCCATCGAGTAAGCCACATATTAAATGCGCTTACACACAGCATGTGATGCATTAGATACGTTTTTACGTATGGGCGCGAGTTAGATGTTCAACCATATCAGATAACGCTTTTCTTTGACAGATGTGTGTGACTGATGGCATAAACTATAATATGACCATACCACGAGGTCCATCCAGGACTAGCAGCTGCAGCGTCATGTCTTCTTATTCACCGAAAATAAGTTGTAGTTTGGTCTCTTGTGATCATCATCTATGACGAAATAAAGAATATTAAACAGATGTAAATTGTCATGTTGTATGAAAAATGTAAAAAAGCAAAAAGAGAATCTGAGAATTGTTTTTTTTAATAATTATTATAATTATTTTTTTTCTCTCTCTCTCTCTCTCTCTCTCTCTCTTTTTTGTTGTTGTTGTTGTTGTCTGATTTATATAAATACACACAAGACTTTATTTGGGGGTCAAATATGTGATCCGGTCGTTAACTTCAAAGCAATTACTGTTTCACCAAAAAGTTGGATGCTTACGACTCTTCCCTTCTTCCTTGCCGATATTTGTTTTCCTATATAAATATGAATCTGCCGTCTTGAGAAGAAATCATCCATAAGCTTCTTCGTCGTGACACGCACTTTGATCTCTCTCTCTCTCTCTACCTCTCGTCTTCGATCATAGAATCCAATGTCGACCTTCAAGCTCAATCACACTGTACTTCTTCGCTTCCCTGTTTTAGTCACTCTATCTGTTCTGCTTAGCGTGTTTTGCCCCTGTTAATTCACTCTGCGGTTCACCAATTGGATTTTTGCGTGTTTCTTTCAATCTCTCTGCTATTTTCATTATCGTCTTCAATTTGGGATTTTAAAGCAAAATTGTTGAGCTGGTAAAAAAACTCTCTTTGGGGGATTTATGATCGTTTATTGAAATTGATTCGGAATTGAGAATGCGAGAGAGGTTTTTTTCTTAATTTCTCATCAACTCGTAGTGATGAAATTGTTCTAGAGGAATTGGTATCTTTTCTTTTGGGTTCCTGGTTATGTTTGCTGTGTCTATCTTCAAAAGCTTATGTTTCTGAATCAGAAAAGTTTTTAAATTATTGAATTTATTTACCAGGATTCGTATGGAAATGGAGATGCAAACGGTTTGCGCTCAAACCCAGAAAATGGTTTCAGTGATTTGTCTTCACTTGCTCGATCAGAGAAAGCTGTTCAGGAGCTCCTTATTCAACAGACTCCGATGCAGGAAACAGACGACCATCTCATTGAGTTTTCAGAGGCTTTGAGAAGTAAGCGCCTTTTGGGATACGTGAGAGAAGCCAAAAGCTTAATGCTTTGTCCTTTGGACTTTAAGTTTTCAAGGTTCTTGCATATTTTGTAGCTGTTGCAAAGGCTCTAAGGGGATCTGCTGAAGGGAAGGCGTTGGCTAAAGCTGAGGCTGCTGAATGGAAGCGAAGATATGAGTTGGAGAGGTCCAAGAACCTTGAGCTGCTGCATAAAGTTTCTCCAAATGGAGTGCGCGCCGATGACTCTCACAGCCAGGGGATGGATCATTTAGCCAAGTCTCCGCGGCTTCATGTCCAGGAAAATGGGAAACTGGGAAGGCATTCCATGGAGCGTATTTGCTCTCATGAAGTGCTCCAAGATGGTGAATCTAACAGTCCTAACAACAAATTGAAGAGAAAGGTAATATATATATATTTAATTGCTGTGTAATCGTTGTATTCTTTGTAGTTAATCTTGTGTTAGACTTTGTTGGACTTGCACATTCTATCAGCAGACGTAGAACATTGATTTTGATAAATATTGTTCCTTTAGGGCTCGTTAAGTATCCTAACATTTTGCTGTATCCCAATACTGTTGCACTCAAAACTGGCTGCAATAGTACAGGAAGCCTTAGGCCGTAGCAATAAATAGAGAATGAGAACTCTCTCCCTGTGCACTGCACTGTTTGCATGTGGTGTATTTACATTTTCAAGAATCTGTTTAACGTGGTTGCAGGCATCATTTAAACTCTCATGGGGATGCAAGGGGCAGGCTAATGATCAACACAAGAAAGAAATTGTCTCGTTTGAGAGTGGGAACATCACTACAGCAGACCGCAGTAGTAAACAGGTAATGATTATTGTTTCATCGTGTCTATCCTTGATAGCTTTTTTTTTCTCTATTCCTTGTTGCACAGCTGTTCAGTATGTAGACTAACCTAAACAACTTGTAATTTCAGATTTCACTGACATGGGAGACCAATCCACAAAATGTGATTATTTTCACTAAACCTAATTCAACTTCTGTACGAGTTCTTTCTGTGGAAATGGTCAGGTCAGTATTTATATTCACCTAACTCTTTCAGAAAGATATATATTAACTTCATCGTTAATATTATGTTACCCAAACAATAGGATTAGTTTCAGTAGTTATCTCTGGATTTGTGTTGGAAGGTAAAAGTGTTGCTTAAAATGAAGTAAATCATATTTTTGATTTTGTTTCCACTTCAGATGGTTGAGAGAGCATAAAGGACTAAATGTTTACGTGGAGCCACGAGTAAAGGCAGAACTTTTATCAGAATCAAGTTCCTTCGACTTTGTGCAAACTTGGGAAGATGGTAAGATAATGATAGACGTAGTCTCTTCAGATTGCATGAGTTCAATATCAACATTTAGCTATAGTTCAATATTTTTCTGTGTGATTGCATGAGTTCGAAAGACGAGTTTTGAAAGCTTAGATGTATACGAAAAGCTTCATTTTTACCAATTGATCATTTGTTTATGCAGACAAAGAAATTTCACTTCTACACCCAAAGGTTGACCTTGTTATAACTCTTGGTGGGGATGGTACTGTTCTATGGGCAGCATCGATGTTTAAAGGACCAGTGCCTCCAATTGTTCCATTTTCCATGGGATCTCTGGGATTCATGACTCCTTTCCGTATCCTTCATCTTTTCCTTTTTAACACAGTTACTATTAAGCATTGGTTAAATTAGCAGCTGCATTAAGCATTATCTGTCACTAGAACTTTTCTTTAACTCTGATCACAGACAGCGAACAATACCGAGAATGTCTTGAAGCGGTTTTGAGAGGTCCAATCAGTATAACACTGCGACACAGGCTGCAGTGTCACATCATCAGAGATAAAGCAAGGCATGACTACGAGACAGAGGAGAATATGCTTGTTCTGAATGAAGTCACCATTGACCGTGGAATATCTTCTTACCTCACAAACCTTGAATGCTACTGCGACAACTCATTCGTCACATGTGTGCAAGGCGACGGACTGATACTATCTACAACATCTGGTAGCACCGCGTACTCACTTGCAGCTGGTGGCTCGATGGTCCATCCACAGGTAAATATGCCTTTCCTCTGCATAACAAGCAATGTTTGGTTCTGTGAGCTCATTCATAGGTTGCTCCATAGCCCTGTGCTTAGATAGCGATTTTCAGATCATGGACAAAATATTCTAAACTTTTAATGTTTTGCAGGTTCCGGGGATCTTGTTCACACCTATCTGTCCGCATTCTCTGTCTTTCCGGCCACTGATATTACCGGACCACGTGACGGTGAGAGTGCAAGTGCCATTCAACAGCAGAAGCTCCGCGTGGGTATCGTTTGATGGGAAAGGCCGGAAACAGCTTGAAGCAGGGGATGCGCTAGTGTGTAGCATGGCACCGTGGCCTGTCTCAACGGCTTGCCAGGTCGAATCCACTAATGACTTCCTACGCAGCATCCACGACGGTCTTCATTGGAACCTAAGAAAGACTCAATCTTCTGACGGCCCTCAGTGACTCTTGAACAAATTTCCCCAGGATGTCTCAATTTACTTCTTAAACCATATACACATAGTCCTGACATCAATTTATCAATCTATCTGTATGCTTATAGATAAAGATATAAAGGAAAGTGATGGGTTCCGCGAGAGAATCTGGTTGTATCCATTGTTGCGTGTAAAGGAAATGTAGTATGTAGCTGCTATGATCAATAATTCTGTTGATGTGACGATCACTCAAAAAGTTAATGAATCAAAGATGTTTCTGTTCCCTCTCTCTCTCTCTCTCTCAACTTTAAAATGGCGTTTACCTGATTTTGTATTCAACGATCCCATTTCCAAAATGCTTAAAAAGTTGTCTTAATAACTGATTCACGCTTAAATTTAGGATCCTGACTACATAAAATCCTAGTATGCATAATCCAACTTGATTTAGCGCACAGCTGTGTCGTGGTAGAGAAGAACACAGCATTGCCTGCAACCAAAACATTCAAATAAAAATCATTCCATGTCCTAGCTTGCTGCATTATTACTTTTTTTGTTGCATACATAAAGATTAGTAGACTTACTTTAATAATAAGATGCATCATCATCAACACCATTTACACTCTCATCGATTTCTTGATCGACTACTGCTCTGCTTTTCGCTCGTACTGTTTTGCTTGGCGCTTTTAATGGCTTTGCCTTCTCCGCCTGCAACTCCATGCCTTTCTCTGATGGTTTCCTTTTTCTCTTCCCTAGTGTTTCACCCATTTCTTCTACAATAGAGAGCCAAATGCATTATTAAAGAAAGCATCAAAATCTGTGGCATAACACATCATAGATTCATACTAATGTACAGACCAGACCGACTTCATGCTTGTATATAGGGAAATCATAAATTGTGTTTTTCGATATGAAGCTGTTACGATCTTTCTTACCTCCTTGTGGACTTGATGCATGGTCTGCCACATGTCCATTCTGACCAGCCTCGTCAGAAGCAGGAGATGCAGATATATGAGCTTCAATCAGCTTTATATTGTCTTCCTGCTCATTTGTATCCGGGATCGGTTCAGCTGGAAGGTAGCGGAGTTCCTCCACTGATATATCTGAATCACTGAAAGCATCCTTTTCCACTGTCTCTATGTCAACATCTTCATCTTCATTAACATCTAAAACTTTCACCTACACGCATACAACCACATATATTCAGAAAAAAACAGGTGATAGAATGATAATAGAGAATCCTTACGCATCTATCTATTTAATTTCTTACTTTTTCTGTTTCAGGTATCAAATCAAACTCATCTTCTCGTTCCACATACTCTTCATTCTCCTCAAGCTCCTTGAAATCAGGAGCAAATGCGCTCCAGTTCTCTGTGTAATCTTTTGCCCAAATGTATACTAGACCAGCCAAGGAAACAGAGACGATTAAGGGATGAACAGGATGCCAAGCTAGATCTATCAACGCTTCTTTTGGACCTTCTAATATTTTCACAAGATGCCCTGCTCGATCCCATATATAGATCTTATGTTCTCCTTTGCATGCAGAGCCCCCAACAACCCACTCACCATCACCACTGAAACAAGGCGCTTTCCAATGCATTTTGGTAACTGAATCTTGGAATTCTCTGAAGAGCGTTAAACATTTTGATCCAACATTCTTCATTTTCTCAGCACCATCAAGCCCATCTATGTTTTTACCCAAGTCCTCGAGGGATCTAAGCACATTTTTTGCTGGGAGAAGATTCTCATATATCCTAATGGTGCGATCGTGTGAATTCGTGAGAAGATACTGCCCATTCCTGCTAAACACTATGTTTTTCACTGGCGACCCGCCAGACACAGGAACCAAAGCAAGAACACGAACACTTTTGTAATCTACTACAAGTATCTCTCCTTTGGCATTTCCTATATAAACGAGATCCCCACACTTATTAAAGCATGCTGCAGCTGGAGAGAAAGGAGGACCTGATTCTGGACATTTACTGCGTTGCGGAGGAGCTAATACATCTGGCATCTCAGGCACAGACACTGGAAGCAAAGTTGTACAACCAATGTCGAAGTCAACTATCATCGGAGCAGATGAGAGCGGGCACGCCAGACAAAGAGAAGGCCTGCTTAAGCCAGGGTTTAGGCGAGCGTGCAACGGGGTCTGCTGAAGAATTGTCCGAGCAATCCTCTCTCCGCTCGGGACATCCCAAAGAGTTAACGACTTGTCTGCAGCTGACACAAGCAGGCGGTGCCCATACTTTGACCAGGAGACACTTGTGATTGCAGCAGAACAATCGTTATCACGAATCTCCTTTGCAATGCCCCTAGTTTCAAAATCCCAGATCACACAGCCCCCATCCGCACATCCAGCTAACAAATCAACAATGCAAGATACATCAATGTGTGTACAGGAGAAAAAAAATCCAAAAGTAGCCTAAACTAACCAAATTCATAGATAACGAGAAATCGCAAGGCTAAAAGGGAGAAGAAAGAAGAAACAGGAGATGCAATTGGGAACAATTTACCTGCGAGAAGAGAGCCACGGTGATTAAAAGCAACACATTTGATGACTCCATGTTCCAAATATTCTTCTATCACCTCCGGAAAATCTCCTTGCAATGGATCTACACAGAGAAAAATACACCCCAGAAAGTGAATAAAGTAATCACTAGTGTTGAATAAAATTGAGAAAGGAGGAAGCGGAACTAAGAATCGAGCTCACCTATGATCGGAGCATTCATTATTCTCTTGTTTGTCTTCAACACGGCCGGTTCTGAGGGGAGTGCAAACTGATTGACGACTTCGCAGGGCCCCGAAATTAGGGTTTCTACGAACAGAGATCAACTCGAAGCAACAAAAACTGAGCGATTATATCGAGATAGAGTTTCTTAGAGCCGTGAATCACAATGGAACTGGAGAAATTAGGTTAATCAATCTCTTTACTCGATTCCTCCGAAGGCGATGCACTCTGAGGTCGACGCAAACCTTCGAAGAGGGAGAAGGGTCACGTTTAGAAACAAAATCAGAGAAGGAATGCGAAATGAGGATTGGTAATAGAGGAAAATCGAAGAAGCTTGGTTTCGGAGGGAGTTTGATCGCAACGATGAAGGAACTAATGTTAATTCCTCTCATCCATTACCATTTGCACCCTTTAGAGCGAACGCAGCGGAAGAGCGGTTAACGGCGTTTAAAACTTTGTAACCAGCGGTTTAACAAGGATGAGCTTTAATCACTAATCAGTGTTATAATTCGATTAACGGCGTTTAAACTTTTGTATCCAGTTTAACAAGGATTGGGGCTTTAATCACTAATCAGTGTTATAATTCGATTAACGGCGTTTAAACTTTGTATCCAGTTTTAACAAGGATTGGGGCTTTAATCACTAATCAGTGTTATAATTCGATTAACGGCGTTTAAACTTTGTATACATGTTGTGGGGAAAAAAAAACTTTGTATACATGTATAAATCAAACTCCTTTTTTGGTTGATTTGAATGTTTTTATTTCGTAGACTAAAACACGGACCAATCATATGTGGGTTGTATACCAAAGTATCTAATACAAATGAGTACACTTTTGCGAACAACAAAGATAGAACATGAGACACGTGGCAACAACCCATTTGCACCAAAATCATATTTGGATAAGGAAATGGATAATTTATCCACAAACTCAATCCTTTCCACAAACTCAAAATTACCACAAACTTCTTAAAACACATTCCACCAGATCACAAGCATTAACCGAGAGCTAACGAGCGAGAGAGAGAGAGAGAGGAAGTAGAATCATTCAATCAACTATCAAGCAATGGCATCGATGACCATGACAGCCACATTCCTCCCTGCCGTCGCTAAGCTTCCGTCAGCCACCGGCGGACGAAGGCTCTCGGTGGTGAGAGCCTCAACGGGCGAGAACAACACAACCAGCTTAGAATTCAAGGCCAAGGAGGAACAGAGCAGCACCACAATGAGGAGGGACCTCATGTTCACGGCTGCAGCTGCGGCGGTTTGTTCCTTGGCTAAGGTAGCCATGGCGGACGAGGAGCCCAAGCGAGGGACAGAGGCGGCTAAGAAGAAATACGCTCAAGTTTGTGTCACAATGCCTACGGCCAAGATCTGCCGCTACTGATTCAACAATCCAACCGTTCATGTCTCTCTCTCTTTCTCTATTTCGGTAAATTTTCTCAAATCTGGTCTGTAATCATATATTTGATCAATTTAAATATTTTTCTACTTAGATTTCGTCTCCTTTTCACTTATAAACAAAGCATTGCGTAGTGGATACAAAATAGTTTCCGAAACTAGATTAAAACCAAACCATTCTAGGTTAAAAGACCAAGACACTAATGCATGCTGCAGTAGCAGAATATGAACAAGTTTTTCTTAAACAAAGAAACTGAAGAACCAAACTAAAATTAAAGACTGATATGTCCACCTCACGAGTAAGCCTATTCTAAGTGAATAGCAGCTAACTCTAAGAGGTGAGACGATTACCATCAATCACCTGCAAACGCAGAACAATGCCTCTCTCTTCCCACACGGATTTCGCAAAAACTTTCCCAGTCTCGTCCTTAACAGTGCACTCACCAGCTCCCATTGTCACTGTATACCCTCCCGACGTCATCTGACCAACACTCAACACATTTCTGTTGATCCGAGGAACGAAAAGCACATCCTTGATCGTCTTCTTCACCCCCTTCATCACGATACTGACATCACCTTTCCCTTCTGCCATGATAACCCTCCCGTCCGCCAATAAAACCTTACCCCTGTATGTCCTGTCTAGAGCCGTGAAAAGCTTCGCGTAAGGAGTCATGTGATTCGAGGTATTGGTGTATACCATCCACATATCCTCGTCAAATGCGAAACCTCCCATAGTTACCGCTAACATCAAATGCACAGGCTCCTCGTTCCTCTTTTCATCTACCTGGCCTTTTGCCGCCGCCTGTTGCTGATTCCTCCTCCTGCTGCAGTCTCTTGCGTAGTGCCCTCTCTCTCCACACTGATGGCACTGGCCTCTAAATTGCCTGGCTCCTCCACTCGAGTTCCTTGACATTGGGTTGTAGTAACAGTCTTCTTGCTTGTGATTGTACATCTTGCACAACCCACACCACAGCTGCTCAGACTTGGCCTTCTTGATACTTACATAGAATTCCTTCAACATGTGAGGCATAGCATCTGGATGATCTCCAAACATACCAAGAATAGAAATAAGATCTTTAAGAGTCATATCCGGCAGATCCATGAAAACCTTCAGCACCGGAACCGCATCGTCGTATTCCCATGACAACGAGGTTAACAGCTTCATGATAACCTCGTCGTCGCCTTTCTCGTTCCCTGAAACACGGAACCGTTCAAGGATATCCAGAACTCTCTCCAAGTAAAAATCCATCGGTTCTCCGTCGTACATCATAAGATCTTCGAATTGCTTATCTAACCTACGAGGCTTCCCTTCTTCGTTACCTTTTTTGAGCAGATCCCAAAGATCCTTGGCCGAAGCAACCGAGACGGTCTTCCTGAAAGCCGAATCCGTGAGAGAAGATTGCATTATCTTGAGCGCTTTCATCTCTTTGATCACACGATTCCTCCATTGGGCGAGATCTACGGCCTTAATAGTCGCTGCTAACTCTGGGATCTTCGTTGGATCCGGCGAGACTCCGTTCTCAACGACATCCCAAACTCCATTCTCCACTAGTCTTTTTTTCGCGATTTGAGCCCAGGTTTCATAGTTGAAGTCATCGAATAAAGCGTCTTGTATATTCGCCGCCGCCATAGCCGCAAAACCGTCAGGGCTTTGATTAAACCTTTTTCCTGTAAATACTCCCTCGGAGCAAGGGAAAGCGAATAAACTATTCCCTCACCCGAACACTTTCTATTTATACAGTGACATTACCACTTAACCGTAAACCCTAAAGTTGCAATTTTGAAAGCAGTGGCTCGGTTTCGGTTCTATTCTTGGTAAATAGGGGTCGTTTATGGTTCGGATATGGTTGGTATGAGTTATTGTTAGGGACATCAAATTTGGTAGTCTGGTTCAATTTTTTAAGTGGGTTGATTTGCTTGAGTGACTAAACCCTCTACACCACCACAAGCTTCTCTCTCCAGCGATGATCAACAATAATTATATTTAAGGAACTTGTGCAATAATTATATCTAAGAATCCGATGCATCTGAATGATAGAGTTCTGATCCAAAACTTGGCGTTTGTGTTTTGTATCCTGAAAACAATCATAGGCCTCAACAGATAAAAAAATATTTGATGACTAATTTACATTTGAAAATATGATATTTTATTTGCACTTTTTAACAGTGAAAAATATCATATTTTAGAGAAAACAGAAAAAAAAAAAAGAATGAAAATACTTGGTTTGTCACAATGCCTATGGCCAAAATCTGCCGCTGCTGTTTCAAGTTTCAACATCCACCCTTCCATGTGTGTCTACTTTCTATTTCGATTGTCTCAAGTTTAGTCTGTAATATTTGATCAATTCACTAACAAACTTTTATTTTTTCAACTTAGAATTCGTCTCCTTTTCACCATAAGCAAAACTTGACAAAAGCACTACATAGTGAATAACAAAATAGGTTTTGAAAACTCTAGATTAATAATACAAAGCCTTCCTGAGTTAAAAGACCAGACCAATTCATACTGCACTAGCAGATTATGAATTAGCATTTCTTATTGAACATACTAAAAACGGAACAAACATAACAGGAACCACAGAACGACTGAAGTCTAGTACCAAATTTATTCAAAGTGCACGATAAAGAGCTAAGAGGTGAGATTGCCTTCAATCACCTGGAAACGCAGAGCAAATCCTCTCTCTTCCCACATGGTTTCCCCAAACACGTTCATGTCCTGATCCATAATAGTGCATTTGTGTCCTCCAATTGTCATTGAGTAGCCCAACGATCCCATCTGACCAACACTCAGCACGTTTCTGTTGACCTCCGCAACAAAGAGCACATCCTTGATCGTCTTCTTCTCCCCTTCCTTGGTCATGATCTCGACGTCTCCTTCTCCCTTCTGCCATGATGATTGATCCGTTGGCCAATTTTACCCGAGCCCTGTGTGTTCTGTCCAGAGTGGTGAAAAACTTCGCATAAGGAGTCATGTGATTCGAGGTTGTGGTGTATATCATCCACATATCCTCATCAAATGTGAAATCGCCCATAGTCATTGCTAACATTTCGTACTCAGCTTCGACTTCCTCCTCTAACCCTGGTAGCTTCGCGATTGGAGCCAAGATCTCGTAGCACAGGTCATCGGAAACACCGTCTTGTGCATTCGCCGCCGCCATTTTTTAAGCTTTTTTTTCTTCTTCTCTGTAAGCGAATAAAGTATTCCCCTGCCCCGAATGCTTTCTATTTATACAGTGACATTAAACCAAATCGTAAACCCTAGAGTTCAATTTGGAAAATCGTAGATATTTTTTCAAGTTAGGCTCGGTTCTCGGTTCGGTTTAATCCATTTGTAGGATATATATTCAACCCAAGTATTTCTCAGTCAAGTAGTAATATTCGGCAAAATTCCAGATGAGTCTTAAACTAATAACACTCTTTTTAAATTTGGTTGATATTGGAGTTTTCGAATTCGGATGAGTTAATAATATTCTAAAGCGGAATCTAATGTGGTTAAGTCTAATATTCCCTAGACATTTTATAATCTTTTTCAACACCATTTATTTATTACATACCTAATTCATTTATTTAATATCTAACGTCTTTATTATTATTATTTATTATTTTATTATTGATTCAATTTAAATGGGTTAATCCGACACTACACGCAAGTTTCTCTGCAACGATGATCAACAAGAGTTTTTTTTTTCTTTTTTTTTCATGGTTTTGTTCATGGTTTGAACTTTGTGATTACAACTTACCACACCAAAGCTTCTCCAGCTTCCATTTTAATTTCTTCGTATTCATTCTGTAATCAACCATTACTTTGTAACTAGAACTAAGTCCCCTTTTCACCATTAACGAAAACTTGACAAGAGCATTGCATAGTGAAATACTGGATAACAAGATAGTGATTTGAAAACTAGATTAATACCAATCCGTCCCAGCTCAAAAGACCACAGATTAATTCATTCATACTGCAGTAGCAGAATATGAATTTGACAAACAAACTGAAAACAGAATAACACCAAACTTTTAACAAAAACACACATAAAAGAAGACATATACGTCCACCAAACGAGTTAAGTCTTCTAGTCCAAGAGTGGAAAGCGGCTAATTAGGAGGTGAGATTACCTTCAATCACCTGGAAACGCAGATAAAAATAACCTCTATTGTCCCAATTGGTTTCTCCAAACAATTTCCCACTCTGATCCTTAATAGTGAATCTGAAACGTTTGTTTCCTGCCATTATCACCGAATATCCCATTGATGTCATCTGATAAACACTCAGCACGTTTCTGTTGATCGCCGGAACATAAAGCACATTCTTGATCGTCTTCTTCCCTTCCTTGGTCATGATCCTGACATCTCCTCTCCCTTCTGTCATGATGATTGATCCGTTGGCCAATTTTACCCGAGCCCTGTGTGTTCTGTCCAGAGTGGTGAAAAACTTCACGTATGGAGTCATGTGATTCGAGGTTGTGGTGTATACCATCCACATATCCTCATCATATGTGAAATCGCCTATGGTTAGAGCAAGCATTTCATACTCAGCTTCGACTTCTCTGTACTGATCTTTCTTAGCTCCACTCGAATTCCCTGCTCTAGGGATGGAGTAACGTTCTTCTTGGTTGTGATTTTTCTTCTTGCTGCACACATCACTACCCCATTTCGGTGAATCAAACGTATCCTTCAACATTAGAGCGAGACCTACCCCTGTTAACGATCCAAACGTACCAAAAAAACTCATGAAACTCGGCAAGACTCATATTCTCCAGATCCATGTATTCATCGATCAGCGGAGCTACGCATTCGTACGACATCGAGAGCGAGCCTAACACCTTCGTGATAACCTCATAATCTGGCTTCACGTTTTTCAAACCGCGGAACTGTTCAACGACTTCCAAAACTCTATCTACGTAGGAATCCATCGCTTCTCCTTCGTACATACTAAGCTCTTCGAATCGCTCCTCTAATCCTAGGAGCTTCGCTTCTTCGTTACCTTTTTCGAGCAAATCCCAAACATCTTTCGCCGAAGAAGCCGAGAGAGTCTTCCTGAAAGCCGGATCCGGGAGAGAGGACTGCAAAATCTGGAGCGCTTTCATGTCTTTCCTCGCGAGATCTCTCCATTTGGAAAGATCTTCGGCTTGAATCGTCGCCGCTAGCTCTAGAATCTTCGATGGATCCGGCGAGACTCCGTTCTCGACAACATCCCAAAGTTTTTGCTCCACGAGTGTAGTTTTCATGATCGGAGCCCACATTTCATAGTTCAGGTCATCGGAAATGGTGTCTCGTAGATTCGCCGCCGCCATTGCCTTAACTGTCGGATTTCTTTATACTTCCTTTTCTGTATATTCTCTTGGAGCAAGGAAAGCGAATAAAGTATTCGCCTCACCCGAACATTTTCTATTTATATATTGACATTATACCAAACCGGAGACCCTAAAGTTCAATCTGGAAAATCACCAAATGAGTGTGAGTCGTTCAGTTTTATTCAAATGGAATTCAAACCAAGTCTCGATTATCGGTTCGGTTTTATGGAAAATCAAGTTGAGGCTCGATTACCGGTTCGGTTTTATTCAAATGGAATTCAAACCAAGTTATTCAAATGGAATTCAAACCAAGTCTTATACGCTCTCGAATATATATACGATACAGAGGATCTCTCGAATTGGGGATGAGAAATCAAATTTGGTTAAGTCAGGTTCAATGTAAATGGGTTGCTCCGGTTAAATGATTAACCCAATACAACACACAGAAATTGTAGTATTTGGTAACAAGATTAATAATACCAAACCGTCCTAGCTTAAAAAGCCACAGATTAATTCATAATAAAACCAAATAAAAGACATAAACGGTCCACCTTACGAGTAAAGTCTAGTACCAAAGTGAAAAGCAGCCTTCTGCTTAAGAGGTGAGATTACCACCTTTAATCACCTGCATACGCAAAGCTAAGTCTTTCTTGTCCCACATAGTTTCCCCAAAAAATGCCCCAGTCCGATCGCTAATGATGCATTCGCCTCGTCCTCCCTCTCTGAATGAACAACCTCGTGCTTCCATCTGACTAAGACTTAACACGTTTCTGATCATCCCGGGAACGAAAAGCACATTCTCGATCGTCTTCTTCTTCCCTTCCTTCATCGCAATCTTCACATCTCCTTTTCCTTCCACCGTGATAACTTCTCCATCGACCAGTCCAACCTAGCCTTTGTGTGTTCTGTCTAGAGCGGTGAAAACATTCTCATACGGAGTCATATGGATCGTGGCATAGCCTGACACCATCCACAAGTCCTCATCATAAGTTAGATCACTTTTCGTCATCGGTGCTGCCATTACATACTCAACAACGATTTCCTTTTCTAAGTTCGCTTGCTCGTTGCTTTCTTTAAGCAGATCCCAAAGATCTTTGGCCGAAGCGGCCTCGAGTGTCTTCCTGAAAACCGAATCCGGGAGAGAAGATTGCAATACCTGGAGCGCTTCCGTGTCTTTTCTCACGAGATCTCTCCACTTGGAAAGTTCTTCGATTTGAATCGTCGCCTCAAACTCTGGAATCTTCGATGGATCCGACGGGACTCCGTTCTCAACAACATCCCAAAGGCCTTTCTCGATTAGTTTAGTTTTGGTTACCGGAGCCCAGATTTCATAGTCTAGATCATCGGATACATTCACCGTCTCCATAGCCTTAAGCCTGTAACCGTCAGGGTTTCTTACTTTGAACTTTTTCTTTTAAGTAAATTCTCTTGGAGAAAGCGAATAGACTCCCCTTTCTCGAACGCTTCCTATATATATACAGTGACAATATACAAAACCGTAAGCCCTAAATCATTAAATGAGCGGGTAGACATTTCGATTTCAGGCTTGGTTTGGTTTAATGCAATTGAATAACATATTTAAGTGTATCGGTACAAATTTGAAATAAATATGATTACGCTCTTGAAATTGGTTAACAGGAAGTTCTAGAATCGGTTCTGGTTTGGATATATGGGATAAGTTTATTTTTAAATGAAACTAATTTTAGTTAACTCTTAAAAATGGTTCAATTTAATCAGGTGTAGACTCGGATATCGGTTCGGTTTAATGCAATTGGAGAATACATATTCACCTCAGGTTCAAGTTTTCGGCTCTGTTCCAGATTCGTGTTATAACATTTTGATTCCCTAAAAAAATTTATACACTCTTGAATGTATACGGAAGTCCTCGAATTCTTCGAATGGAAATCTAATTTGATCATCTGGTTCAATTTAAATCTTAATCCGGTTAAGTGATTAACCCTACAGCACACGCTAGCTTCTCTCATAGTCAACAAGAGTTATTTGATCGTTTAAACGTGGCTAGAACTAATCAAACCAAGCTTCTCTTTTTGCTTCCATTTCATTTTCTTCGAATTCTTTCTCTAATCAATCCAACTTCGTTTGTTCATTGCCTTCTTTCAACATATCCTCCCAAACATCTTTTGTTGAGAGAATCTTTCGGAAAAACCAACTTCGTGCCTTATCTCTCACAGTAGGTTGTTTGTTACTATAATTCAACCCTTTCTCAACACTAACAAAACTTGATCAAAGAGCATTGCATAGTGAATAGCAAAAACAGTTTTTGAAAACTAGATCGATTAATGCCAAGCCGTCCAAGGTTTAAAGACCAAAAGATAAATTCATACTGCAGTAGCAGAATATGAATTAGAAGAAGAAACTGAATACAGAATAAAACCAAACTAAAAAAAGACATATACGTCTCCACCTTGCGAGCCAAGTCTAGTACCCAAGTGAAAAGAGCAGCTAGTTAAGAGGTGAGATTACCATCAATCACCTGCAAACGAATAGACAGTCCTCTCTCATCCCACGTAGTGTCTCCAAACACTGCACCAGTCTTATCGTGAACAATGCACTCGCCTCTTTCTCCCGAATCGAACGAACAGCCTCTTGATTGCATCTGACGAACACTCAACACGTTTCTGTTGATCCCGCGGGGAACAAAAAGCACATTGTTGATCGTCTTCTTCTTCCCTCCCTTCATCACAACCTTTACATCTCCTAGTCCTTCTGCCATTATAACAGTCCCGTCCTCCAAACCAACCTTGGCTTTCTGCGTTTTGTCTAGAGTGGTGAAAAGCTTCTCATACGGAGTCATGTGATTACTGGCGTGGCCGTATATCATCCACATATTCTCATCGTATGTGAATTCACCTAAAGACAACTTCGCCATCAGTATATAATCAACCAAGACTTCTTCTTCTTGATCTATCTGATTCTGAACCTCTGTCCCCGCCGGTTGCTGTTTCTTTCTATAGCACTGTCTTCCATAATTCCTTGGTTCTTCACTCCAATCCTCTGCCTTAGGGATGGATTTACAATCTTCTTGGTTATGATTGTTCTTGTTGCGAGACTCGTATTTAAGCCTGTTAAGCTTCAACATTCGATGGACTTCTTCCTCTGTTATTGCATCATATCCATGGAAAAACTTCATAAGACTTTTTAAAGTCATATTCTTCAGATCCATGAGATCTCCCAACACAGGATATACTCCATCGTATGACCCTGAGAGCGTGGCTAACGCCTTCTTAATAACCTCATAATCGGATTTCTCAATTTTCAATCGGCGCAACTGTTCAACGATTTCTGTAACCCTATCGAAGTAGGAATCGATCGATTCTCTTTCGCCCATGCTGATTTCTTCGAATTGCTTCTCTAATCTACGCAGTTTCGCTTCTTCGTTACCTTTTCCGAGCGAATCCCAAAGATCCTTGGCGGAAGAAGCCGAGACTGTCTTCCTGAAAGCGCAATCCGGGAGAGAAGCTTGCATTATCTTGAGCGCTTGCATGTCTTTTATCACACGATTCCTCCATTGCGCAAGTTCTTCGACCTTAATCGTCGCCGCTAACTCTGGCATCTTCGTTGGATCCGGCGAGACTCCGTTCTCAACAACATCCCAAAGTTTTTTCTCCACGAGTGTAGTTTTCATTGTTGGAGCCCACATTTCGTAGTTCAGGTCATCGGAAAAAGCGTCTGGTATGTTCGCCGCCGCCATCGCAGTAAACGTCAGGATTCCTTAACTTTTTTTTTCTTCTGTATATTCTCTTGGAGAAAGCGATTCTTCTGACCCAAACGGTTTCTATTTATACAGTGACATTAAACCAAAACGTAATCCCTAAAGTTCAATTTGGAAAATCGCCAAATGAGTTGACGAGTCTCGGTTATCGGTTCGGTTTAATGCAATTGGAGAATATATTAAACCCAAGTTATTAAGGTCAGATTAGGCTGATACGGAGTTTTCGAATTGGATGAGAAATCTTATGTGGTTAAGTCTGGTTAAGTTTAAATGGGTTTATCCGACTAATAAGTGATTAACACACTGCAGGCAAGTTTCTCTCCAACGATAGTCGACAAGTGTTTTTGTTGATGGTTTGAACTTGTGATTAGAACTGGTTAGAACTAACCAACACCAAGCTAATTCTGCTTCCATTATAATTTTTTAGAATTCCTTCTCTACTTAACCTAAGGGGTGTTATTGGTTTCTATATTTCAAAAGAGTTATAAAGATTTAGATTTTAAAAAGATTCTGCTGTTATTCAATTAAGACTTTTTAAAACTATTTAAAAGTTTGATGTTATTAGTTTATGAAGTTGTAACAAGTAGTTTAAAATCTTTAAAAGTCTAGTGTTATTAAATTTATTATTTTATAAAGTCAATAAAGTCTTGTGTTATTTAAAACACTTGAAATATTCTTGTTTTGACATTGTTTTAAAATCTAGTGTTATTGGTTTATTGATTTCACACATTTTCTTCATAAAATCTACTTACCAAAGTATCGTATGTTGATCAAGTATTCTCGAAGTTTGTCTTTAATCAAAAAAAATAAGTGCACAATTAGATCAATCAAACAATTTTGTTTCCTCTAGTCTCCATTGACTATACTGACTTTTTTTCTTTATTTTTTCGTGAATCTCCATTAGTTAATTATATAAATACATATCATGATTCGATCAATAAGTAATTTAAAAAAAAAAAAAACGTAAGATAGAATGAAAATAAAAAACCAAACCACACAATCAAACAAAAATATAATATATGAATACATAAACATAAATTAGAGTAAAAAAATGGAGAATCTAGTATGTACCTACAAGTTTTAAAAACGATGTTGAATAACGTCGTCTAAATTTTTGAGACAATTTATAGAAAATGAGAAGCAAAAAAAAAAATGGTAGATGATAACAAATATAAACAAACAAATACTATGCAATATTTGAAGATAAACTCTACAAAAGTTTATAATTATATTTGAGTTAAAAATTTATAATAATTTATAAAAAAATTATAAATTCTAAAGTCAGTCTAAAATTCTTTTTAAATTAAGTAAACTCTTTAATTTTTAAAGTCATCAAAACTCTTTTCAAATATACAAACCAATAACACCTCTTAAGTTTATTTGTTCGATGACTTCTTTCAACATAGCCCAAAACATCTTTTGCCGTGAAAATTGCAGTATCTGAAGCGCAGGCGGGCGAACGGGGGCTTGAGGCGCAGGCGGGCGAACCGGGGCTTGAGGCGCAAGTGGGCGAACGGGGGCTTGAGGTGCAGGCGGGCAAACGGGGGCTTGAGGCGCAGGCAGACGAACCAGAACGTCAGCCTCCATGGGCTCGGGCTCGAGGAGTCTCCTCTTCTCACCAAGTAAATCACGAAAGATCAATAGATCGGCTTTAAGATCTAGGATTCGGGCATTGACGACGGCGCACGCCGTTACCAACGGTAGGTCGTTAACGACTACGAGAAAACTCTTCATTTACGAGATATTTTTTTTTTCTAATGCGACGATCCAAAAATAGATAGTGTATGATATATATAGTAAAACCCTAATTTGGGCTCATGGTCTATTGTGTCTTAGTTTTGGATATCCAATAAGAAAAGAGATATTTACAGATAAAAATACTTTACCGATCTAATAATTACAATTAAAAATACTTACACATGTTAACACATTAGAACTAACCAACCCCAAGCTAATTCTGCTTCCATTTTAATTTCTTTGAATTCCTTCTCTAATCATCAATGACCACGGTTTTCAAGTGTTCATGGCTAGAGTGCAGTATACAATCTCGAGCCTTAGGAATGAGAAACTAGAGAGTTGAAAAAGACTCACCATCCAGTGATTGACCATCCTTGAGAACATAGAGTATCCATCTTTGGTTGGGTTTTCTAGCCTCTGGTGGCTCTTTGAAGAGGAGTGTGAAACCTGCAATGGTGGGAAGCTCGATGTCCTCAGAAGATGGTTCTTCCTGCAAGATACAAAGTTAGATATGCTTCCATGGATGAGTCAAGAGAGCATAAAATGACACTAGATGCTACTTTTATCTTCGTTGCAGCTTCTTCAGCTGTCGTAGAATCATCCTCATCATTGCTGATGCATAAAACCACAAACATGATTAAATAAAAGGACTTGCCATATATTGAATTTAATCTAATAAGAAGACAACTCACCCTCTTGCATCTTCCTCATCACGTCTTCCTCTATCCTCTTTCCCTGCCCCCTCAGTTTCTTCATGAGACTCAACTTTAGCCTTTTTTCCTCATCTTCTTTAACCTGCTTGATATGATATATATAAAAAAGAAATCAAATATGCGAAACATGACTGTTCATCTTCAGTTGTACCAATACTAAAAGCTAAACCAGATACCTCATCTTCGGTTTCCTCAGCTTTAGCCTTCTTTTCCTCATCTTCAGTTTCGGTTTCCTCAGCTTTAGCCTCTTTCTTCTTCTTTTCATCTTCCAGTTTCTTAAAGGACTCTTCGTAGAACCATAAAACATAAGGAAGGTGGGAAGCTAGAGTCCCTATCTTCTTTTCCGAAAACAACCGTAGAAAACATTACATAGTACTCTCAATGCTGGCCGGCAACGCCTCAAAAGTTCTTGTGATTATAGACTGCAAAGATTGAGAATACTCTTTTCAATGCTTATCAAAAACTCTTTATTAAAGTATCAATATCAATAACAAATAAAACCATTAGCTATATACATATTTATTATAATTTTATGCTGCGTCAGGTCTCGTCGGCCAATGACGATCCTCGAATCTTTAATAGGTTTTCATCATATAAGCTTTTCTAGGATCCGTCTTCATAATCATCTCTTGATTCTACACAGACTTTGCACATATTGGATTTCGAATTGCATTTTACAACTAGCTATAAATTATATTCTTGGATGCAAAATCCACCTTTTTCTCCATCTATCAAACTCAAATTTCATTCGATCACATTTTTGTTTGTTGTTTCTCTCGTTTTTCACATTTGTTGACTGGAAAAAAATACAGAAATCGTCCAAGATCATCTACATTCGCTGCAGCCATAGCCGTAAGCCCGTAACCGTCAAGGTTTCTATGAACTTCTTTTTCTGTATATTCTCTTGGAGAAATCGAATAGACCGTTGTTCCCTTACCGTAAACCCTAAAGTACATTTTGAAATCACCAAATGAGCGGCAAACGTTTCGACATTTTAAAATCACCAAATTGATTGTAAATGTATTCTCGGTTTTCATCTATTTTGTTTGGTTCAATGCGATTGGAGAATACATTTAACCCAAGTCTGGACATATTTTCGTCCCAGTATGTGCGTGAAATTAATATGATTTACATTATTTAACTATTTAAGTTACACACTCATGATTCATGAATTTGGTTAACAGAAAGTTCTCGAGTCGGTTCTGGTTTGGATAATACTCGGTTAAGTATTCGGCTCAGCGTCTCGTTTTGATTCGATACAATTTAAATACTCTCTCGAATCAAATTTGGTTAAGGCTGGTTCAAGTTAAATGGGTTGATCCGGTTCAGTGATTAACCCAAAACCACACGCTAGTTTCTCCTTGCTTCAATTTCTAGTTTTTCAAAATCATTGTCTAATCTACCTAACAAGTAACATCCCTTGTTTGTTGCCTTCTTTCAACATATCCGAAACATATTAGGAGGAGTTACTTGAATGGAAATCCAATATGGTTAAGTCTGGTTCAATTAAATTTGGTTAAGACTGGTTTCAAGTTAAATGGGTTGATCCGGTTAAGTGATAACCCAATGGCAATACCACACGCTAGCTTCTCCTGATCCAATTTCAATTTCTTCGAATTCCTTGTCTAATCTTACCTAACATCGCTTGTTTGTTGCCTTCTTTCAACATAATCCCAAAACACATTAGCTAGGACGAGCTGCTCGAATGAAAATCCAATATAGTTAAGTATGGTTCAATTAAATGGGTTGATCCGGAAATGTGACCTAATCCTATGCCACACGCAAGCTCATCTCTCTACTGATGGTCAACAAGAATCGTTGATGGTTTTGATTTGTGATTAGGACTAACAACGCCACGATGATGCGATGCATTTGAATGATATATGATAAAAGCAGTCGTTGAGTTTTGATCCAACACATCCCTAGTCCAAAATATTTTCATATCCGATGCCGCTAGGGTAAACTATACATTGTTGACTGTGTTTGTTTCCAAATATTTTCTTCTAAAGTTGGCGTTAACTTATAGATGTTTACATAAATGTTTGGAAGTTTTATGGGGAAAAAGCTAATGGAGCCGGTTTCTCGGGTACGGGATCCGAAACCCATACCAAAATTGTAGTTTTATGAGGAAATTGATAAAGAGTCTCTAGTGTCAAAATTGAAAATGACTTGAGAGATTGATGGAGAGGGGAAGTTATAAGTCATAACCAAGAATGTAGAAAGATGGGGTTTAAGAGTAATCCTCTCATCAATGCTATGAAAAGGCAAGTTCTTTGGATAGTAAAGTTACCTATTTTTGATTTTTTAAAATTGATTTTCTCAAAGCATAAACAAAACACACACTTGCTCGTCGAACACGAAAAGACCGATAAACAGTGTTGGGCAAAGCCCAAAAGTAGATACGATACGCAGCTCTAAGTAGGTAACATTCAAATAACCTTCAAACGCAGGAAAAAGCCGCCTCTCTCTTTATCAAACCTGGTTTGACCAACATGTGTCCCTGTCTGATCCCATATATTGCATTCCTTTGTTCCCATGATAACCTCATAGCCGCTCCTAATGAGCTGACCAACACTTAAAGCGTTTGTCACAATCCCTGGAACGAAAAGCACATTCTTGATCGTCTTCTTGATCCCTTCCCTCGTCACGATCCTGACATCTCCTGTTCCTTGTGCGATGATGGTTTTTCCGATGAACGTAACTCTAGCTCTCCGCGTTCTGTCTAAATTGGTGAAATACTCCACGTGTGGAGTCATATGGTTCGTGGTGGTGGTGTATATCATCCACATATTCTCATCATATGATGCCAAATCACCAACACAAACGGCGTACGATACATGCTCAGGCACTTGTTCTAGCATTTCCCAAAGATCCTTGGCCGAAGTAGCCGCCGAGAGAGTCTTCCTGAAAACCGAATCCGGGAGAGAAGATTGCAATATCTGGAGCGCTTTCGTGTCTTTTCTCCCAAGACCTCTCCACCTGCGAAGCTCTTCGGCTTGAAGAGTCGCAGCCAACTCTGGATTCTTGGACGGATCCGCCGGGATTCCATTTTGAACAACTTCCCAAAGTCCTTTCTCCGTTAGGGTGGTTTTCATCATCGACGACCAGACTTCATAGTTTAGGTCATCGGAGACAAGGTCTTGTAGAGTCGGTGTTCTCGACGCCGCCATCGCTGTTTTCTTTCTGTGTATAATCTTGGAGGAAGCGAATAAACTATTCACCTCACCCCCAACACTTTCTAATTATATAATTAGTGGCATCATTCCAAACCCTAAATCCTATTGCAATTTGAAAATTGAAATCACCAAACCGCAACTGTCGGAGTTTCTTTACATAATGTTTCTAAATTACAATTTGAATTTTCCAATTTAGTTTAGGCTGGTTTTGGTTCGGTTTAATGCTTTAGTTATACGTTTGTGAAACTTTGGTTACAGTGTGAAATTATAAACATGCACACACAAATTTTCGAATCGGTTGTGGTTCGGATAAAATAATTAGGATGAGTGAGGAAATCAAATTTGGTTATGTCTGGTTCAATTTAAATGGGTGGATCTGGTTAAGTAACTAATCCCTACACGGCTACACCACCCGCAAGTGCCAGCGATGGTCAAGAAGAATCCACCCGCAAGTGCCAGCGATGGTCAGGATGACTGACATGTGATCAGAACTAACCACGCCAAGATGATGCGATGCATTTGAATGATGGATTGAAGCAGTCATTGAGGTTTTGATCCAACGAACATCGAAATTTGACACATGAGAGTATGAGACTTTATAAGACCCATTTTTTTTTTTTTATTAGCTTTCTTAAACAACCAAACTGAATAATCCGAAACCAAAATCCACAAAGTAGACCAATTAGAGGTGACATTACATAAAAAGGCCAATATGTCCGTCCACCTTAAGAGTATGTCCACTACCAAATTCATTCACAAGTACAAAGCAGCTAAGTGGTGAGGTTACCTTCAACCACCTCCAAACGCAGAAAATAGCCTCTCTCTTCCCACATGGCTTCACCAAATAATCTCCCATTCTGATCCTTTATGGTGTATTTGTCTACACTCATTACAATTCCATAGCCTTTCTGTGTCAACTGACCGACACTCAGCACGTTTCTGTCGATCTTGGGAACAAAAAGCACATTCTTGATCGTCTTCTTCCCTTTATCAGTCATGATCACGACATCCCCTATTCCTTCGGACATGATAGCATCTCCGGTGATGAATTTGATCCGAGCCTTGTGTGTCCTGTCTAGAGTCGTGAAGTACTTCTCATATGGACTCATGTGATTCGAGGTTGTGGAGTATATCATCCACATATCCTCATCATACGTCCTAGGAGTCATATCGAATGCAAACATCTGATACTCAGGTAGTACTTCACCGTCCCTGCTCTGATTTTCTTCCTCAGATTGTGATGATGATGATGATCCAGCCTCCAATCTTTTCAGCATTCTACAGATGGCCTCCGCTGGTACTGATTCAAATAGACCAAGGAGCTTACGAGTATTGTCAAAAGTCAGACGAGGATTCTTCTTCATCACCGGAGCTGCACCATCATATGAATCTGACAGAGAGGTTAACATTTTGGTTATAGCTTCATGATCGGATGACGATCCAACCTCCAATACTTTCAAATATTCATAGAAGGTCTCCACTGGCACTGATTCAAACGTATCAAGAAGCACACGAAGGCTGTTAAAAGTCAGATTCTGCGGACCCGTGAGTTGCTCCATCACCGGAGCTGCACCGTCATATGAATCTGACAGCGAAATTAGCCTGGCGGCAGAATGAAATTTGGATTTCGCATCTGCAAAACGGGGAACAATAGCGATCTCCGCAACTCTATTTACGTACGACGAGACGCCTTCTCTTTTTTCCATTCCAAGTCGTTCGAATTCCTTTTCTAAGCTCGCTTGCTCGTTGCTTTCTTTAAGCAGATCCCAGAGATCTTTGGCCGAAGCGGCCTCGAGTGTCTTCCTGAAAACCGAATCCGGGAGAGAAGATTGCAATATCTGGAGCGCTTTCGTATCTTTTCCCACAAAATCTCTCCAATTTGAAAGATCTTCGCCTTGAATCGTCGCAGCTAACTCTGGAACCTTCGATGGATCCGGCGGAACTCCGTTCTCGACGACGTCCCAAAGTCCTTTCTCCACTAGTGAAGCTTTCACGATTGGAGCCCAGATTTCGTAGTTAAGGTCATCGGAAACAACGTCTTGTAGAGTCGGTGTATTCGCCGCCGCCATAGCCGCAAACTGTCAAGGTTTCTCGACTTTGTCTCTCTCTCTGTATATTCTCTTGGAGAAAGCGTTTCCCTCAACCCAACACTTTCTATTTTTATATACTAAACCATACGGCTGAAAATTGGAATCACCTGATTTTGGTTCGGTTTAAGTCAATTCGGTATATAGCTAAATGAATTCGGTCGAGCAACGGCTCGGCACTGGAGTAAATATGTGTAATCTTAACAACCTTTCTGGTTTATATCGGCCGGCTAAAAGATGGTTCAGCGGAGACTTGATTTCTTATCGATTTTAGTTCGGTTGAGATGAGTTTGTAACTTTTTATATGGTTAAGTCTGATTCAGTAATTAGATTGATTCGGTTATGTGATTGACATAATCCCAAAACCAAGCTCTTCCCTCTTTAGACAAGAAGCCAAGAACAAATATTCTCAAAACAAAGCTAAACAAAAACCTGTGTCATAATAGTTATTGTTTCATGGAAAAATCGGAAATTAATTCGGAAAATATCAATATTCATATAAAACTCTTGTAAATTTTCTTAGAAAAAACCTCAAATAATCCAAGAAACTATTCCTGTAGATCAACCCATGATCTCTCGGTAGACTCTTGAGTGTGATTCAAAAGCTCAAAAACACAAGATAATCAATTCAAAGGGTAGAAGAAAAGAGTGCAATCACTGGGATTTATTCTTCTGTACACCAAAAGAGCAGAGAAGCTTGAGGAGATGTCTTACTCTAATCTTTCATCTCTCCAGCCAACGTTACCTCCTCTTCTTCCCCATCGAACTCTTGTTCTACACCTTTCACCTGCACAATACCCTTTCATTAGAAGAAGAGACAGTCACAAGTTCTTGATTCTTCAATGGTTACCCTTTCATTAGAAGAAGAAGCAGCAGCCCATACGTACAGTCACTCTGGTTTGCTCTAAGATACGCAAAGACCACAGCCAGGAGAAGCACTAGCAGCATTACAATCTACATTTCCGGGTAGAGAAGAGGATGAGTAATGTATTCGAAAATGATCTATATATATATACACACTTGTATTGGAGGATGAGTAATTTTGAAGTTAGCTTGAGTCATAAGCTATTAAGAAAAGAGTCATATTTAGGAGTTATCTAAATATGTAAGTTATCCTTTTCTAACTAGGAAATTGTTTTAAAGAGAAAAGGAAATTTGTTTAGATCTTTGTCTATATAAAGAGATGCCAAGTTAGCCATAATGACTTGATCACAATGTGTGAATAATGTAGCTGTATATTCTCATTTCACATGTCTGCATAATAACCCTAACAGCTAGCCATAATGACTTGATCACAATGTAGCTGTAAGAGGGGTCCCTATAAATCTTTTCTGTTTGCTCTGTTTTCGTTGGTGTGGAAGCGCATGAGTGCTCTCTCTATAGTATAGGCATACAATAAGAAGTGCCTGAGAGAATTATATCACTTTGCTTTTGATCATGGAAATTGGCAATGTTTACTGAAAACCTAAATAATGGCAAATCTTTGGTGGTATTTTGAAAACAGGGATGCAGATGGGAGATTACTTTCATCCCGTAGTTTTCTATTTTGGTTGAATGAGAGGGTACGCTTTCCTTCAATTGTGTAGTATATGTGTTGCTTACTACCAGGGCTCTTATTTCAGAACCTATGGTTGTTGGTCTATTTCAGCTATTGGATCTAGGTTCTTATAGGTTCGGTTTTGTCAAATCGTAGGAGATCCGTTCACCCTCTCGATCACTCTCACCTCACGTAAGCTCCTTTACCTGTTTCAGTTTCGATTTTCCCCCTTTTCACTTTTACTTTATCACTTGTTTAGAGTCACATTGAAGCTATCTCTAAGGTTTCAATTTTTAGATTTTGGTCTCTGTTTGATTCGTGAAATAATAGTGGAAGAAAAGGAGATATGTTTATGTTTCATAGTCGAATGTTAGTATCTGATAGACAATTCAGTGGGCAAGTCTTTGGTTTTTTAACACATTGATCTGTGCAGGACTAGAATATGTGATCAGTGATGCTACAGAACCAAACCTGTTTGTGTTTCGTAAGCAAAAGAGGGATGGTCCCGAGAAAGTCACAGACGTAGTTACGGTCAAGAGGATGCTGCATTATCTGGATCTCTCTCCTCATATCATCCTTACCAGCTTTCGTCACCAGCTTCTTCTTCGAGATCGATTTGCAAGCGTATTTCTTCCCCGTCGAATTCTCTGTGCACAGATACGTCACCCCAATGATCGTATTTATTGAAGAAGGAGAACTTTATTTACCCTGCCTAATGGTCTCCAATTTCGATGCAGCAACAGAGAAAGCCTTGGATATATAGCAAACAGCCCGACCCTGGTTTATAACCATCCAAAATGAGAAAGAGGATAAATCAAAAACCGTTCCAGCAAACTAAAGCAGAGGGCAAAACAGCTAAAGAGAAAGGTGAAGAAAGACGCTTTACCACTCGAACTGCAAAGACACTACAAAGCTGTGGAGCATAATATGTTAGCATCGGTGTGACCTGTGTTTAAAAAAGCGCAGGCGAGCCGAGGCTACGAGGACGGAGCCTTGCGCTCCGAGCCTAGGCGCAGGCAAGGACCGAAGTTAGGTAGCTCATCCGAAGGGCTTGCCTCTGGAAATGCATCTTCTGATGAAGCTCTGGTCAGTGAGGTGTGTGCTATGCCGGTAGCTGAGCAGGCTGAATCCAAACCGCAAGAAGAAAGGAAATGTGTTCGTGAGAGGATCAGAGTACCTGTTTCATATGATGACCTTTTCGGAGAAGTACCTCTGGATGCTTCACAAGCACAATAATCTTCTGCTTAAGCTCATTTATAACATGTTTGCCTTATAGTTTTTCGACTAGGTAAAAAAAATTTCGATAAGGATTGTTTCCTCTCTTGCGGAAAGCAATGTTTTTGTTGAGAAATGCATCAACTGATCTATATACCAACTACCAAGGTTCGCTACATAACTTGAACATCTACCTAGAAATTCACTACATAACATCAGTCAGCCATAAAGATGGTCATATGTTAACTTCTCGTTACATGCATGATGCAGCTAATTCGACACAACATGTTCGTTTGCTTGATCTACACCAGGAGGTTAATTTGTCGTCATGGGGTTTTCTCTGCATGAACTTCATCGCCACTTCTCTGTGAAGGCGATGGTTGATAATCTTCTCAACTGCCATCATTACTCGCAAGATCCATGTCCTATATAGCATCACCTCTTGTACTGACCTTGGTTCAGACCTAGCCTCTCATACAAACATGTTTGGTGTTTGTATGTGGCTCACATGGTGGATGCTGGGTAGACCTCTTGAAAGGATACCCTTGCTTTTATCCAAGTCCATTAAGTCCTACAAATATAGAATGAGATCAGTAACTAAGAAACATTTCTTCTGTTCCAAGAAGAAGTATGGTTGCAACATTTTCTACTCTTTACATGAAAAGATAAATATAATAAGGATGCGTACATATATAAGGAATCAAGATATACAATTAGGTGAATCAGATAATAAGATGAGCATCATCGGCAATAATCTTTCTTAAGTTCAAGTTCTCAAGAATTTCTCGTTGATAACATTTATTTGCCTCCTTTATAGACCAATACAGTATTATCAACGAGAAATTCTTGAGAAAATTATTACATAGGAAACTCAACCCTCTAACACAAGGATGAAACGTCAGAAACATTAAGACGAAGGCTTTGGAACAGTGAAAATATGGAGAGTATACCTCAGGATGTCCAAATTCACTTCCCATGAAGTTGAGGTAAGCACGGCCACCAATTGTAAAAGTAATCAGTCTAAACATCTGGTTCAAGCAATGACAAGGAAAAAAGCTTTCAGAATTAAAGTGAAACAAAAGCATGAATAAGTACCTCCCGGGGAGGAGACAACTACAACATTAAAGAGCTGGATGCAGATTTCATCTTTTTCACTTTTCAATGCAAAACTCAGAGTAGCATTCAATCTCATTATACAGTTGTGTTCACATCACGAACTAAGAGGTATGCTAAGTTGGGGACGTTGTGTGTGAAGGAGTAGAAGATATCTAAAATAAGGGATGGATACCTTATGTAGTGAAACTCTCCTGCCTAACAATTCTCTTCCTCCAGAAGAACCATTGTCGACTCCTCCAAACAAGATTTCAGCAAATTAACGCCCTCCTCATATGGACTGGTGGAAAAGTAGAATAAACAACAATGTCAATGCAACCTAAAAGTAAAGTTGTATATATGTAGATATCAAAAAGCTTTAGACATCTAAAGTTAGAAAGTAAAATACTTGGTTGTGACTTTTGGCATAGCTGAGCATCTTGTCTGCATACTCTTTGTTAGCCACCAATGTGCTAACAATCTGCGACATTGGCTAAACATCAGAGAACGGGACCAAAGTTTTGTTCTGTCATATCTAACAATGAAACTTAAAACATATGACCTTGCTCATGCTCCACTCATTATCCGGTACGCTGTCAAGGAGAGAAACCCTCAAGGAGAGAAACCCACATGTCTGTCGCATAAAGGTTCACATAATAATCAAATCCAAGGCCACCTTGAGAAAGTGGCACAACCCAGAGTAATATGTTGCCTGATAGCAAAAGGAAACTTTCGTAAGTTCTACATAGTGATAAGATAATAAAACCCAGATGATGTGTGACTTGTTGACAAAAAAAAAGAGAGTGATTACTTACATCCTCAGCGATTGTTATTATATTTGGATGTAGAACGTGCAGGATTTCATTGGCCAAAATGAGGTACATCAATGCATCTCGGTCAACATACTGATTGCAGTAGCTGTAACAGAACAGTCTGAACAACTATCACCATACTGTGTATTTCTTGCAAGCCACCACCTGAGCCAACGCCTGAGGAGGGCGGATCGCCTGAGCCAACACATGAGGAGGACGGATCGCCTGAAACCAGGGCGTGAGCAGCCGATGGGGTAACCAGGGCGTGAACAGCCGGTGGGGGAAGTAGGCCGTGAGCAGCTGGTGGGGGAAACAATCACATCTACAACTGTAGAAAACATAACACAGTAGTACTCTCAATGCTGGCCCGCAACGCCTCAAAAACTCTGAGTACTTTTCTTAATGGTTATCAAAAGCTTTTTATTAAAATATCAATATCAATAACAACTAAATAAAACCATTGGCCATAAGAGGCTATTTATAATAAAACCTTTAAACTATGAAAACCCTAATCCTAACTAAAATAGAAAAATTATAAAATATAGAAAATATAAATTATACATATTTATTATAATTCTACGTTGTATCAGGGTCTCGCCAGCCAAGAAAAATTCGTCCTCGAATCTTCAATAGGGTTTTTATCAGATAAACTCTTCCAAGATTCGTTTTCATAATCATCTCTTGATCCTGTACGGATTTTGCACGAATCAGATTCCGAATTGCATTTTGCAACTAGTTATAAGTTATGTTCTTGGATGCAAAATCCACCTTTTTCTCCATCTATTAAACTTAAATTTCATTCGATCACACTTTTGTTTGTTGTTTCTTTTGTTGACTAGAAAAAATACAAAAATTAATTCACCGATTAAACCTAAAAAAGAAAAGAAATGTAGAACTATTGAATTATTAGATGAACTAGGTTTCCTCCAACTCCTCAGCTTCTCTTTCACTTTGTCTTTGGTCAAGTCCAGAAAATATGGTTGCATATATATTTTTAGGCTTATCTAATGAGGATTCAGTGCCTCCACGGGCTTGAGAAGGAGCCTTCTCTTCTCAGCAAGGAGAAGACGAAGCCTCACTAAATCCGCTTCCAGATCTCGGATCCTCGTGTTGACAACGACCTCTGCCGTTAGCAACGGGAGCTCGTTCACCTCCTCGATAAAACTCTATTTTAATGCGATATCTTTTTTTTTTTTCAAAATTCGGAAATCTAAAAATGTGTATGACATATATGTATATTGTAAACCCTAATTTACTGATAAGTTTCGTAATAGACTGTGTTGAGCTCATGGTCGGTCCATTAGTGTCTTACTTTTTTATTATCTTGGTGATGGAAATGTTTTCCTTAATAAAGAAGATTTTCTTGGCAGCTTGATATACTCATATATTTCGCATATTTATCATGCATTTAGAATAAGTTTTCATCCATATTTCATTTATAGATAAGTATAATCATAGTATTTGATCATTTATAGGGTTTAGAACATTTGCATTAGCATTTGCATTTTCTTTTGTATATATGCATCATTTCAGGTTATTCTATGGATTTGGCGACAATGTGGAAGCTGCAAACATAAGATTATGAGCTAGGAACCGAATTGATGTCATCTGACTTGCTGTACCAAGATGTTGCAACCGATTCAAGTCCATGCCACCTAAAGCGACTTAAAGATCAGACTCTACAAAGACTTTCCATTCCGATTTAGCCTCCACAATCTTCATAAAACTCATAGAGAATTGAGTTACCTTTCGTACAGAGGTTATTTCAAGTCATTATGGTCAGTCGTACAGAAGATACGGCTATTTAAGTAACAACATGTCCGTCTGGAAGTTTGGCGACCAATTTCGTTAACTGAACAATCAGCTCGGATGAAGGGTTTTGCATTGAGATTTAGCTTCGAAAGTCTTCATAAGAGTCTTAGGAAATTGAGTTAGCTTTAATTTGGTGGTGATTTCAAGTCAAACGGTGCAGTAGTGCAAAAGTTACAGATCGATCAATCCATATACCCGAACCAAAAGCTACCACTCGCAAATTGCTCCAAAAAAGGTGTTTATGCTTTAGTAAAAGTGGGATTAGAGAGGTCCCTTGTCCCTTGCCCTTTGTCTCTTGCCCCTTGACCCCTCTTTTAAGGCCAAGAGCCATGTTTAAAACTCTA
>JAHZTW010000007.1:5258188-5280259 GCA_020283515.1 Alliaria petiolata | reverse complement strand
TTTTTCCTCTAGTTTTATGTTTGTTTATTTTGATTAAATTTCCATTAAATAGTTTAATTATGCAATATGGTTTTATAATTTTGTAAAATTGTGTTCTTACCATTTTATTATTTTAGAAAGTTCTTAGAGTCTTGTATTATTATCTGTTGTTGATTTGGTAATTGGTTGAATTTTAGAAATAGTTTTTCTTATTATCTTGCTACTCACCATCAAATCTGTATTATTATTCCGGTTTTAGAATTGTATTTTATTAATTTAGTAGATTTGTTGTTTTATAATTTTAGAGTCATCTAGTACTTTTATAACCCTTTTGTGAAATTTGTAAAATAGTTTTCGTGTCTTTTTACAAACCGCTAGTAATTGTTTCAGAATTATTCACCCATTTAACTCGAATTTTGCTTAGCTTCTTATATCTCTTGTATTCTTAGTACCCTTTCACCCCAAGGTTGGATTGATATCCTAAAGTACTTCAATGACATAGACAAGCTTTAGGTTTTGTTAACCTGTGAAAAAGCTAGTTATCACAGCTATGTTGCGAAGACCGCTTGAGAAGTCTGGATCCCACTCTTCAAGAAGATAATGAGTGTTTCCGACATATTCAGTGAGGTGGAGCTCCTTGTTCCGCTCCAGCAAGAAAATTTGTATTAAAATAATGGAATAATAAGTGTGGTGCTGACACATTAGCAAAATGGCACCACTTTAAATATTTCAAAAAATAAGCCTACTATTTAAAAATGTTTCTCAATTAATATATAAGAGATTGAAATAAAAGAATATTACTAAATAAGTCACTTATAAGATTCATAATATCAAAATAAGTCACTTACCAATATAGAGGCACTTACTTCTTCTTTTCAGCACATGTGAAGACTAATATATCCCTAATGTGAATTGACGGTGAATGTACTAAAAATCAGGAATAATTTCATTCACTGGCGGCGTCGTATAGTGAATCGATTTTGATAAACCCGATTGTCATGGGGAGCTCATATATGTCTTCCAGTACTTCTGCTCACCAGGAGGGATGCAAATTTCACCTGATAGTACTTGACTGAATTTGGCTTCATCGACAAGAACATAAAAGTTGTATACGGACGAGAAAACAATCCTCGATAGCTGTGCGTAAGAAATATTTGTGTAGACACCGGCGATTTTATCATGTGAACGGCCGCCATAAACGATGTCGACGAAGCCGGTTGGTATTACAAAGAATAATCGACAGTCACTGTATTCGCGATTTTACAGAGATTTGGGTTTCTGTTGATTGAGATTTCATAAACATCATGCGTGGACAAACCGATTGAGTGGATGGTGTTAAAGAGAACATATGAGAGGGGACATGCAGTCCAATTGTGGATGCGAATTAGTGGACAAGGTAATCATGAATATTTGTGTAATCGATCCACTGTCGATAGAGCGTTCGTAAGAAAGATGCGTGGACAGACCTCTTTCAAACTACTGTGGATGCGCAACATAGTTGATTGCATGGCATAATTGATTGGATTACAGAGGCAAAACGAGTGCCAACATGTAGTCGATCTGAATTCCAGCTTATGGATGGCAACCCATGGACGTCACATTATATGCGTTCTAAACACGATCGTGAACCCTTGCTCAATTGATGAATGGTTACATGTGTACAAGTAGCCGTACCTACCAAGACATTTATGGTTCTACCACCAATCCATATATGATGATCTGATATGGATGGACACCAATGGACGTGCACTTATGCCTGCTCGACTTGCAGAACCACCCGTCCTCTACACACTCGTCCATTTACTTATGGATAGATATTCATGGACGACATCTTATATCCGTTATAAACATGATCGTCCCTCTAGTCCAGTTGATGGATGGTTATCTGTGTACAAATAGCCGTTGCCACCGAGACATTTATCGATCTACCAGTCTACCACCCACTCATATTTGGCGATCCGACTATGGATAGACACTAATGGACGTCCACTTATGCCGGTTCGACTTCTCGAACCACCCGTCCTCCACACACTAGATGACTGGCGTATGGACGACCTTTCATGGACAACGCATTATATCCGTTCTACACATGATCGTCTCCCCTAGTTCAATTGATGGATGGTTACATGTGTACAAATAGCCGTTTCTATCTAGACATTTATTCAAACTTATTAATCTCTCTTTTTCATCTCTCATAGCCATATAGAAAGAAAGTTTTGCAACCGAAAAACAAAGTGAAAAGAAGCCACTCCACTAAGTCTCGTTTCTGTAAATTATATGCACAACAAAAAATGTAGAAGTTTAGTTGGAAACCTAGTCCCTAGAAAGATGTAAATGTACTTCTTTAAATTTCATATCCGCCTGAGAAAGATGGAAACCTAGTCCCTAGAAAGATGGAAACGTTGGTTCATCCAACGCCAAATTTCATATCCACCTGAGAAAATGATGGATTTACATTAATGATGTTATGGTAGGCTAAATATCCATGGATTAATGGTTAGTTTTAAATCGATTCATATAAAACTAGTTGTGTTCCTACTAGTTTGGACCAGTTAATATCCGTCACAATTACGACATATTTTAGAGTTTAGACGGTTAGTCGAGGACCTCGAGGTTTAGTAACCTGCATGGTCGAACGGAGTAAGACGGACCTAGCTTAAGAAATTAAAAATGAATGTTCAGTAGTCTAAAACCAATAATGCCAGCGTTGGATTAGTCCAGTCCGTGACAACATTTGTGATTCTAGTAAATAGAAACTATACGAACGGAAAAATAAATAAATGAGAAACTATGCGAAAAGCATCAAGGTGCGGATATGATGGACACCATGTTGGCAATCAACCATACTTCTTCTTCACAAATTTAAACTTTCATCATATTTTGTTGCAATGAAAAACAATTCTCCTAACAATTTCTTTATATTTCTTCTTGGCTTATTTATGCTTTATATTTGTTTCTACGGTGCTTAATTTACATAATGTCCAAACTTGCCAATTGCCACACAAAAAACATTCTCTTTGAAATGGTTTTTCTACCTTGTTCTCGAAATAAAATAACAAACATCGTCATTGTGATTATTCTTTCTTTTTCACATGTACGCGTTGTCTTGAATTACTCACCGCTTTAGCTTATATGTGTACGTTACAGTGAAACTGTGAAAATGACTCAGTGGTGTTAGAAAAACAAACATTACAAAAATTATATTTTTATAGAAGCAGCAAACTTTTAAAATTTCAGGTTCCTAAATGGCTGAAATAAAGCCAATTCTGATAAATTGGCAGCTAAAGAGAGAAGTGAAAGTAAAAAATAAAAAAAATCTTCAACATAGTGTGAAACATGACACTGCCTTGCCTTTTCTTTCTTGGTCTCAAGTGTTCGCATACCAGTTACAAACAGCTTCTTCGTCTTAACAGGAGGAGACTCTGAACTTTCGCTTGAATCTTGTGTACTATTACCGCCTTCGGGAAAAGGGAAAAAGAGCCAAAATTACAACAATGTGAGATTATACATAGATAGTTTGAAAGAACATCAATTGCTAAAGAAGCTAGAAACCATGTTCCTGATGATCTCGAGGTCTTTAGCGATAGAGCGAGAGACGCTCGCATTGGTTATTCCATCACTCTGGTTTGCTCTAAGATACGCAAAGACCACAGCCAGGAGAAGCACTAGCAGCATTACAATCTACATTTCCGGGTAGAGAAGAGGATGAGTAATGTATTCGAAAATGAAACTAAAATTTATAAGTTGATAATTGATAATTTGTGGAAAAAACTAAAAACAAAAAGTAGAAAACAAAATTATATAAGTTGATAATCAATTATTATTTGTTTTTCCGAATCCAGGAAAAAAAAAATTATATGTGTCAAAATTTTATTAAATAATTTTGATATTTTGTGCGATAGCGTCAATGAATAATTTAGAAAGATCAAAATGTTATAAAATATAGGGAAAATTAAGTCAATAACCATAAAAAAAAAAAAACCAAAACCTATAAACTAACCAAAAATCCCTTTTTTCTCTCTCTATCTCTCCCTATCTCTCTCTAACCCTAAAATATAAGATTACTAGGAGAAAGTCCGTGCGTTGCACGGATTAGTGATAATTTTAATGTTTAAAATTTATTAGTAAAAATTTGTGGATAAATATTAATTTTTATTTTGTAAATATCATGTAGTTTTATAACTTTATATTGAAAGATTGGTGAAATAATAATATCTATAGTGAATGAGAATTTCTTTTCGACAATAATTAAGGACATGTTATTTTATAGTATAACCAATCTGAAATATATTTGTGATGAAATTTGTGAATGTAAAATTAAATGTTAAGATATTTTTTGGTCCTTGTAGATTATCAAAACATATATCACAATTGTCATATTCTTCTTGTGTAGTTTGGATTTATGTTCTCTCTACGTCTTCAATTACAAAATCAACATATAGTTTTCTTGATGCATTTGGATTGAAATCTTCAATTTCAAAATAGACTTCGAGGCATTGTGTGTTATGTGGGCGACGTGATAGCATAGATTTCCGAATAAAGTTTATTAAACTTTCGGTTAATGTATTTGATGTTGTGTCATCCATATCATGATAAGTGAGGTAGATAGTATTATTTACTTGAAGTATTTGATCGGTGCTAAAACGGATTGCGTAGTTGATGTTCTATTTTTGACGGAGTGGACATGTGATTTTGAGACGCAGTTTGTTCTGGTTGACTGTGTGAAAGAAATAATATGATAGTGTAATGCATATATATATATATTCTATTGAAAATTTATGTTGTAGTAAAAGTGAGTTGTGTTGTAGATTGTTGTTTTGTTCTTTCTATTTATAGATTGTTGTAGAATCTCTATTGCAGTTTTTTGTTTTTATTTTTTTGTATATTGTATTTAATTATTTAATGTAGTTGGATTTTTTTTTTTTTTGAGAAGTTTTTCCTTCAAATGTAAATGTGTAGAATGAAGGTATGCCAGCCCTGAAAATTTTGGGACTCAGGACGGAAATCTACGGCTATGGGACAGAAACAGAAAATTAGTGAATTGGAAAATAATTTTTAAAAGGAAATATGATAGAACATCCTAGAAAATTTCAGAATGATTTGAAAAAATATATATAGAATTTTCAAGTTTTTCAATTTTGAACGGGTAATTCGGGTACACGATCTAATACTCATTCCCTTCCCATACCCATATTAATAAAATAAATGGTTTCGAATGGATAATTATTTTAAACGGGATAGGAAATGGGACGAAAAATTCAGGATAGTACAGGAGGAAACGGGAAACCCGTCCCAAAATTTTCAGGGCTCCTGATGAAAAAACTTTATTATATGTTATAAGATATCACATATGTTTTTTCTATAGTTATGTAGTTAATTATAGTTTTTCTGGTTATTTAAAATGAAGTACACCTATTATTAAATTAAGAACAACAAAATAAAAAGATGAATTAAATGTTACAATTATGAATTACACATTTCAATTTTTTTAATGTATTTATATTTTTTTTCTTTAAATGTAGGTGACACATCATCTGCCACATGTCAGCATTTCAAAGCTCACTTCTCAAAAAAAACCTTACTTTATTATATAAGTTTTGTTAAATTTCCTATTTGTCGATAATAATAATAATTGGCGAAGAGGAAAGGTTAAAACTGAAAAGTAGAATCCCTAGATTCGTCTTCTGATCCACCTCTCTGGCGCTCTCCAATGGCGATGTCGATATTCAGAGATCTTCCAAAGGATTTGGTAGAGGATGAGATTCTGAGTCACGTTCAGGCCAAGTATCTGAAAGGATTGGGATCTACCTGTAAACTATGGAACCGTTTGTTCAACGGTGATATGAGATTCGCAAGAAAGCACACTGACAAAGCGGCAAAGCAGTTTCTGGTTCTGATGTTGACGAGGGCCTACCGGATTTGTCCGACAATCGTCAATCTCGACGGAACAGTTCCACCTGTAGAGGTAGAAACTGAGCTTAGCCTGGTCGATCTGCTCTCTTCAGCTCAGTTCGATGTAGATCAAGTGTTTCACTGTGACGGCTTGTTGTTATGCACCCTCTAAGACGAATCTAGATGCGTGGTTTGGAACCCGTTTACTGGTGAAACCAGGTGGTTCGAACCCAACAAACGTGCTCTGAGAGGCCGCACCTTTGTTATCGGATACGACCAAGAAGGCAACAATAAGAGCTACAAAGTCTTGAGCTTTAATGGTTATCGCAAAGATTATGAAATCTACGAGTTCAGCTCTGATTCGTGGAGGATTCTTGATGATGTCATCCCTCCAGGCTGGACCGTTGGATACAGTGGTAGCAGGGTGTCTTTGAAGGGAAGTAGTTACGTGTTCGCTTACAATAAAACAAAAACGCAACTCAACCTGTCCTTGGCCAGATTTGATTTTGCAACAGAGAAAGCTGTCATTGTGCCTCTTCCCTACCAGTGTAATAGTTTAGCAATTTCAGGTCTTTCCGCTGTTAAAGACGAGAAGCTCTCGGCGTTATTACGGCGCGGTTTTACATCCAAGACTGAGGTATGGGTGACAAATAAGATTGATGAGACCTCCCAGGTGGTGTCGTGGAGCAAGATCTTGGCATTGGATTTGAGCCCTGATCTTCAAATAGCTTTTAATGCAACTTTCTTGTTCAACGAGGAGAAGAAAGTCGTCATGATTTGTGACAGGTGGCTTGACTTGGAAGACGAGACCGAAACCAAGAGCAAAGACATGATATACATTGTTGGGGAGGACAATGAAGTCACACAAGTGGATTTTGGAGTAGATACAAGGTTAGGATGTGAGGCAGCTATTCTTAATTATGTGCCAAGCTTGGTTCAAATCGAGCGAGCTGGAGGCAAAAGGGAATGATTCATAAAACATATTTCTTCTTTGTCTCTTATCTGAGTTTTCTTATTCACCCAAGTGACAAGTTGTACAGCTAGAAATCATCACCTTTCAAGTTGAGCAAATAAATAGCAAATGTAGCCATAATTTGTTTTTTTTTTTTGGTCACGAATGTCTAGATTATTTTATCTTATAGAATTTTTTTAGATAAACTTTATGGAGGTGGTATCCTTCTTGAGTATTTCTAAAGATTCTCTATAACTTGGGCTTGGTTCAATTTCATCATGTACCCGAAAAAGAAAATAAGAAAAACAAGGATCCAAAAGAGAATCAGTTTTCGATAATATAACAACGGAAGACATAAAAAACAGTACTTAACATAATTCATGGATTCAAAGCAAACTAAGTTTAACACAATCTTGAATCTAGGATTCAGTTATTTGAAAGGCAGGACAAGAACATAGAGATAGATAGCGTGAGAGAACATCAATTGCTGAAGAAGCTAGAAACCATGTTCCTGATGATCTCGAGGTCTTTAGCGATAGAGCGAGAGACGCTCGCATTGGTTATTCCATCACTCTGGTTTGCTCTAAGATACGCAAAGATCACAGCCAGAAGAAGCACTAGCAGCATTACAATCTACATTTCCGGGTAGAGAAGAGGATGAGTAATGTATTCGAAAATAATATATATACAGTACTTGTATTGGAAACCGGGGCAAAATTCAACTTACAAAGAGAGGTTTTGATTGTGCTCCGTCATTAACCAAGGATTTTCTGAACCAAAGAAAAGGAAAGATTCTTTAGAAATCCCGAACATTTTATTCAACACAAGGTTCTTTGGCATTTTACAAACAAAAGACAAAAAAAAACATAGCGAATTATTTGACTAGGCATTGTTAGGATCTCCTATAAAAAGATTGAAGCTACCAACACTAATAATATATAAAAGACATGGACTATTTAATTTCACTCATTGTTAATTACTTTTGAATTGGAAGTCCATGATTTCTCACATGGTATTAAAATACAGTATTGTCTAAACGAATATAACCGATCCGAAAGAAAGTGTAATTTGGTCCGAGATGAATGATCATATGGGTCACTCTCACTTCACTAATTGTCAATTAATTTTGAATTGGAAACCATGATTCATCACATGGTGTCAAACCCTAGTAAGCTAAACTAATATAGTGGATCCACAAGACAGTGAGAGTCGGTTCAAGATACAAAGAGGAAGGATGTAACTACCTCTTATGAAGGACACCACTGTCTCTGCAGACTTTTTGGACCGCTTCAAGTCGACGAAGTGTCTCCGTGGCATTTGGATCATTTTCATTGACCTATGGACAAATAAAATACACATGTTTGGTCTTCTACGAAGTGCACTGATAGCTACGAGAACAAATAAATAGAGAGGAAATATACTAACATACCTTTGCTTTCAGTATGCAAGAAAAATCATAGAAAGCGCCATAGACATCATCCATTGTTTTTGTGCCATCCATGACTTTAGCAGTTATACCTAAATATACCACAGTTGGTAATACCAAATTAAGGTTAATGGTTTTCCTCTTCACGTATTAAAATAACTCTCGGTGACTGACTAACAAAACATTAGCATTCTATCTATAAGGCTTAGGGAGAGAAAACTCTGAGATAAACATCTTACCTCGCCTCACTTTCACAACGCCTTTAAAGACTTGTACATTGTCATAACATTTTGAAAGTGTTCCAATCGCCATAATCTGATCGGGGAAACACATAATCCAACACATTTTTACTTAGATGCAGAGGCAATATTTAGAGGAGAGTATATTTTATTTTGCAAGTGAATTTTCTGAAATCAGTTTAATATAGCGGAGACAACAATCTAAACAATTTTTATAAGGAGATAAAAAATAAAGCTATACTTTTAGATAGGTAAAGCTTAACTAAGAAAATGTGATAAAGCTAACCTGAGGGATTGCACAAAACCGAAATATGGTAGGATCACGCAATGCAGCCATGAATTTAAAGCAATCTTCAATATGCATCAATGCATCAGTGATCATATCATTTAAGCATTGCACTGCTTTGATCGAGTTCTCCTCATCTTTAAAGTCCTATATATCGGGAGTTTCATTTTTTTTACGAAAAAAGTATTATCAGAATATAGTCACGTTATTAAGTTTAAGAACAGACCACATATAAAAGTTGAGAGTGATAGATATATATGTATGCACCTCGAGCTTGTCAGCATATTTGCTCCAAATCTGGCGAGGTCAAAACTTGCGTGGCTTTGGTATCTCATTGATATCCTCAAGATAATCTCTGGTAATGTTTGTTTTCTACAAATAATGGTAAAAGTTATAGTATTTTGTTAACAAAAATTTTACAAAAGTTTCAAAATATCTGTGGAGGGAACTTTGATAAATTGTAATACCTGTAGAAACAAACCCATTGAATTGGAAAGTTGCTCCCAGTCTGGAGTTAAAACTTCTAGCCCCGAAGCGAGGAAGAGTTTTGAGAGGCCAAATCCCAAAAGTCCAGCAACATAGTAGCAATATTCATTGTGGTCATCAATAGTTTTTACCTGTCGAGTAGCAGAGAAAATTGGATTAGTGCACAAATTGTTTCAGTTTTTTTTAATTATTATTAAATAATGAGATTTATATCACAAACCTCCTGGCAAATGAACTTGGCCATTCCTGCACCCATTCTTTTAGTAATATCTTCAATAACTTCTTGATACCTTTATATACATTACCAGGTTTAGATAAGGGAAAAAAATATAATCAATAAAATAGGTGATCTGCTTACACCATGCATGGATATGAGAAATTGATAAATTGCTATTTAAAAAAATTAATATCGTGACATATATTTGTTTTAATTTTTAAATATTGTACTATAGATACTGGTATTGAAAAATAATTGAAAACTATTAATTATGATCATACATGCAATTCTAAATCAAACTAAATTACTTCCTCCATTTTATAAGTGTCGTTTTTAATACTTTTCACACAATATATATCGGCTTAATTTTATCTTTATGCTATTACTAAATTACAATGTTTCGACAAAATATAATATTATTTAATTAAGATATGTCGTCATAAACTATTTAGTCAAAATTTATTTGGTTGTTTCCATTTTAATTGCATCTTATACAGTATACTGATTTAAATCAAATAATTATTGATTGTTACTTTAACAGTTTAACTGAATAGAGAGTAATATATTTGTATGATGGCCATAATATATATATATATATATATATTGGTCAAACAAAAAAAATATATATATATATATATATATTTTTTTTGTAAAACAGGATGGCCATAGTATTTTACCAAACTAAATGTTGTATTTGTCAATTAATTGGGGAAAAGCGTTGTGAGCACCACATGTTTAACAACTTTTATTAACACATGCACTTCACAAATTGTAACAAAATGATAACTAAAATTACACTATAAGAGAAACCATAACTAACCCTCTTTTAATTTGCAGAAAAGCCGAAGAGACATGGTGGAATTGGTCCATTAGAACTTTGTACTCGTTCCTACCACCTAAAGTTGAATGGAGAATAAAACTAAACTCTCAAATACTGACGGCATGCTGAAGAATCAAAATGCCAAAAGAGAGACTCTTTTCTGACTTACACGAAAAGTGCCAGTCGGGATTGTACATGTGACGGTGGAAATCTATCAGTATGGGAAGCTTGACCTCATTTGCTATGCTTGTGTCATCCTCTGTATCACAACGGCTTCTCAATAAATGTATTTTGCATGTGAGTAAAGGAAGATAGAAGATTTTGCATATGTTTAGAGAGACTAACCGACAGTATCAAGAGCTCGGAGAACCAAGTAGAACACACACATCTACACAAAGAAAAGACAATAGATTAAGGTCATGTTTAAAAAAATATTAGATGCGATCGACACAATAACAACTAGCTACCATTGCAAAAAGAGTGAATTGGATCGGTTCTAGAATACCGGAGAGTATCTTTTCCACCCTACGTGATACATGTACATATTCAGCTTAAGTAGATTGTAGATTATAAATTAAAACACACTCTAGATTTTTGTTCTTAAACGAAAAGCTTATTACACTAAAACTGAGCAAAGTTTGAGGAAGACATTACGGCGTCGCGAAGCTCGGGACGGAGTTGGTGAATGACGTGAGAGTAGCTTCTAGAAACACTGTGGAGCAAGGGATAGCATACACTCCAGTGGGCCTCAGGTGGGATCTCCTCCTGAGCTTTCTTAATCTCCATTCTCAGCTTGAATAGTGGATATATCTCATCCGGGTGTCTCACAATCTCACTTAATCTCCCCATTTTTTGTTTTAACCAAATAATATATGGAAAAAGTAAATTAAATCTCCTTACACACTAACAACAATACTGCAAAACTTTTGTGACGAGAATACTAAACTTTTTGAGAAATTAAGCAGAGAAAATACAAATGTGCGTCGGTGCCGTTTTGGAAACATCCCCTCGCAGCCTCTCTTTTATAATACAAATCTTCCCTCTTGCGGCAAGGTGGACCATTTTTAAAATTAGATCAATTAATTACACCCCGTGTTCATATTTTATTTATTTATTTTCTAATCACACCATGTGCACCGTGCTTCTTTTTAAATTACTTTCACGAAACTAAGTTTTTGAATTAGCACATTATTAAAAAAAATTCCCAAATTATCAAGTAGTATGTTATACTAAACCAAAATAAGAATCTGCGTAATACGCCAGTAGAGAGTATACAATAAAGATTTGATGTATGCATTAATATTCTTATTAGTAATATAACCCACATCATTGTGCGTGAAATTGTGATTCTGTCACATGCAAAGTTTTCAAAAGATGCAATCAAATTTATATAATAAAATGTTTTAAGTTAATTATCATCATTATCAAGGTATAGCTGAATTTGGGTTTCGACATAATATAGCGTTACAGATATGAATATCGGGAAACGATGGTTTGTGGTTTTGATTAGAGGAGTGGGATATCTCATCAAGAGTGTCTCAGAACATTACCTAAGCTCCCCTTCTATACGAAACAATAAGGGGCAAACTCTCCTTGCATACTAACAACAAGTGCAAGCTTAATTATGGGATTTGAAGACCACTTTGAGAAAATAAGGTGCGAAATACAGGTACTTTCACGTTCGATGATCATCGATTACATTGGCAAGTGGCAACAGCCTATCTTCTCTTTTATGATACAAATCTTCCAACCCGCGACACGTGAACCATTTAGTTTTAATGATAAATCAATTAATTACAATATGTTTTAATGGAAGTGTCAAAGAAGATGATGAGACCGTCTGGTGGGGGTGGCATGAATAAACCGCTTTGTTATTGCAAAAGTCAAATCAAAGAAGACAGTCTTCATTCATTTGTTGCTACGGGATTTCCTTTTGGTTTTTAATTTCTTATAGACTCGAGACGAAAATGCCAACAAGGTGTTTCGAGTTTTTTCTGTGTGTTCGTCCTTTATGAGTTGTCTGCCGTTGTACTTTTCTTCTGTACATCTTCTCTTCCAATAAAAGCATATGATATAGATATATACCCCACAATCTCTTATTTCAACTTGAGGAGCATCATGGGTATATCTCATCATAATCTTACCTAAGCTCACCAACTTTCACGAAACAATAAGGAGTGAAATCTTTTTTTCTTTTCTCGTTTAAGGCAAAACAAACAAAAAAGGATTTTGTGACGATTTAGATTTGAAGGCCCCAATAGGAGCGAAAATGCAGGAACTCTACGTTGCATGTGCATCGATTGCATTGGAAACAGCCATCGGATCTTTTCTTCTAGTTCTATGATACAATATTGATAGATCAAATAATTACAATCTGTTCTATAAAATACATTGATACGATTTAATTTAAAATTAATACCTACTGTTAAAGCAAAAAAAAAAAAAATCTTGTGAAGATTTAGATTTGAAGACCCTAATATGAGCGAAAATCTCTAGGAACTCTCACGTTCCATGTGCATCGATTGCCTTGGAAACAGCCATCAGATTTTTTCTTTTATGAAACACTAATTACAGATCAATTTACAACCTGTTCTATTTTTTAATTACTTATACCACGTGTACCATGCATCTTTAAAAAACTTTTATACAACTGAATTTTAAATTAAAAATTAATTGAATTTCAAAATTATTAAACAAAATTATTGGATCTTATTTGGACCTAATTTATTTTGAGCCCGAATAAACCGAATACCAAATTTTCCATACCGAACGCCTAACCTAACGTGGTCTGTGGTTGTTCACTTATCGACTTCCGCAAGAACCACATGTAAGGGTAGTTTGACAATTAACCCTAGGGCTTGCATAATGCCTTAATTGGAATATATTATCTTATTAGTAATACATTTTATTTATAAAATTTACAAACTGACTCTACTTATTGTTTACAAAAATTTCATAAGTTATGATATTACTCGTTTGATGGATATTGAAACTGAAATTTAGATTTTTTTTATTGTTTGTAACTAAGAGAAACAAAATTTATTGTTTGTTTGAGTCATAAATAAAATAAATAAAGTTTAAAATCTTATTCTATAATTAAAAAAATATCTCAAAATAGAATAAGAAAATAGATTATTCTATTTTAGGATTTAAATAGAGTGGAACTGGATAAATTTTTACTCTCAATCACCCCCTACGCTACGGCTGACTATGGACATAGTCCTAGAGTTTAAAGACGATGACGTTTGGGAAGTCGACAGCTCCTAGATCCGACGAATGTGATGATGAGAATTCATTCTCGACGTTTTCCTTAATACCCAAAAATCCCATTTTTTTCAGATAGAAGGAGTAGAGAGGGTTAAAGTCAGAAAGAAAATGTCATCTTCTAAAAATAAAATAAAAAAGGCATAATTCTGATCCTTTGAGGATCTCAAATCTCCATAATCATATATTCTTTTTGTCTGAAAAAATCACATTTTGTATTGCTGTCTTCCCATGTCATCTTGATTGCTAAAATGGCGCTGTCTCTTAATTTCTTTTTTCTCCAGTCTAGCTCATGCTACATCTCCTTCCTCTATCAGTATTCCACATTTGTGTGGATCTGCCAGCTAGCTTTAAGCCTTGTAAATAGCGATATGGGATCATCCAATTGCTTTTCGAGTTTGTATTTGTTGGTGGTATAATTTCTCCAAATAACAAAATATAAAAAGAAGAATTACAGTATTTAGTAGTAATTGACCTCTTGATATTAATTAAGTTAATCGGAGTATTATATTATTGAAACAAGCCATTTAATATCACGTTCTTCCAAACAGAAAGCATTTTTTAAATGTAATGAACAAAGCATGGTTGGTTACTACAATATATTCATGGATTCTTGATTACAAATTTTCATCTTCCTCTTCACTTTGAGCGAAAATGGCAGCAATGATTACTGTTGACTTTCAAAACTGTTTAATCTTACTTCTCCTTTGCATCTTCTCACTTCTGTGCTATTCTCTCTTCTTCAAGAAACCAAAGAACTCACGAAGCTATGATCTGCCTCCAAGCCCTCCTTCTCTTCCGATCATTGGTCATCTTCACCTTCTCCTCTCTACTCTAACCCACAAGTCTTTTCAGAAAATCTCCTCCAAGTATGGACCTCTCCTCCATCTCCAGGTCTTTAACGTTCGTTTCATCCTAGTCTCCTCGGCCTCAGTGGCCGACGAGATCTTCAGGTTGCATGATGTGAACATCTCCTCTCGTGATGTTTCTGCGATCGATGAGTCTCTTGTGTTTGGCCCTTCCGGTTTTATTACGGCTCCTTATGGGGATTACTGGAAGTTTATGAAGAAGCTCGTTGCCACAAAGCTTCTTCGACCGCAGGCAATTGAGCAGTCACGAGGCGTCCGCGCAGAGGAGCTAGAGCGGTTTTATGCAAACCTGCTCGATAAAGCAAAGAAGAACGAGAGCATTGAGATTGGTAAGGAAGCGATGAAGCTCACTAACAACACCATTTGCAGAATGAGCATGGGGAGGAGTTGTTCAGAGAAGAACGGTGAGGCAGAGAGACTCAGGGAATTGGTTACTAAGTCTTTTGCCTTAACAAAGAAGATTTTCTTTGCAAACTTGTTTCGTAGGCCGCTTGAGAAGCTTGGAATCTCACTGTTTAAAACGGAGATAATGGGAGTTTCGCGCGAATTTGATGAGTTGCTGGAGGGCATTCTTGTGAAGCATGAAGAGAAACCGGAGGAGAATCAAGATAAGGACATGATGGATTTGTTATTGGAAGCTTATCGAGACGAAAAGGCAGAGTATAATATCACTAGGAACCAGATCAAGTCTTTTCTTCTGGTAACTAAATGTTCTTTTACATTACATTATATTGAGTCGTTGTTTGTAGTAAATTGTTATTCTAACTAAGAAACTGCAGGAGATTTTCCTTGCAGGTACCGACACCTCGACGCAAACAACACAGTGGACCATGGCAGAGATCGTTAGCAACCCCAACATTCTCGCCAAAATGAGAGAAGAAATCGACTCTGTTGTAGGAAAAACAAGAATGATTCAAGAATCGGATCTTCCAAACCTCCCTTATTTGCAAGTGGTTGTTAAGGAAGGGCTATGAATGCACCCGCCGGTTCCCTTCTTGCTTAGGACGTTCCGAGAAAGTTGTGAGATCAAAGGGTTCTACGTGCCAGAGAAGACAGTACTTTTTGTTAATGTATATGCTTTGATGAGAGATCCTAATTCTTGGAAAGATCCTGACGAGTTTAAGCCAGAGAGGTTTCTAGCTTCTTCAAGACCAGCAAAAGAAAACGATTTAAGAGAGCAAGTGATGAAGTACCTTCCTTTTGGAGGCGGAAGGAGAGGTTGTCCTGGATCAAATCTAGGTTATATATTTCTAGGAACTATGATTGGAATGATGGTGCAATGTTTTGATTGGAGAATCGAAGGAGGGAAAGTTCACATGGAAGAAGCTGTGGCAGGAATGAATTTGACAATGGCTCATCCGCCTAAGTGCACTCCCGTTTCTCGATTCGACCCTTTTACTTTTAATTAATTTGCATAAGTCATAGTTCGTGACTTGTTAGTATCAAAGACGTTCAACTATATTATTTATAATGTTTGTTGTATTTGTAAGTTAATCATTCAGATGTATTACAAAAAAAACTGCACACTAAGTGGCATGACACGGTTTCTAGGACTCGTATATATCTCTAAGTCGGATAATGAGTATCATAGTTGAATTACATGCAGAAATACATATTAGGACCCAGTCTGATTCCCTATCCACACAAGAAGGTTAATCATTTTGAAACTTTATGGTTAATCTGAAACTTGCATAATTATCAGTCTTCTTACAAAATAAAAACTTTGAATTTATTAATATAAATGGTTTGAATAAAAGAGAAATCTAATGATAATGGAATAACTACGGTAATGATGCATGGTTTTCTTTAATGTTTTAGTACTCGTATGTAGTTCTATAATAATAGATGAAATCGTATTTTTTTCCTTTCTATAACTTGATTTGATATTTTGTTAATTTTCATTTTAATGCCTGTCAATAAACTGTGGTTAACTAAAAATATACTACTAATTTGATATATATTTTTTCATTTTAGTGCCTGTCAATAAACTTGTGTGTTCTGAAACACAAACTATATTCTAAAATTTTAAGCTCCCCGCTTTTACATGAGCACCAATGCAAACTATATTCGAATACACCCCCAAGTGAGAAATTAAGGAGCGCAGTTTCGATTGTATATGGATCATTTGATGATTCTCTTTCTTTTTCTAATTGTAATAGCTTTTTAAAAACTGTATGACTTCGGTCATAACTAGCTTGTAATCTCCGTTTTATTAATAATAATAATTAAAAAAAAGAGAAATTAAGGAGCGAAAAACGTTCCAGGTGCGTGGATTGCATTGGGAACAGCCACGAGATCTCTTTTATGATTGTATTTTTCATTGCAAAATGCAATTGAATTTTTCTTCAACCTATAATTGTATTTTCCATTACAAAATGAATAATTTAAGTATATATTTTTTTTTATTTTATTATTAATTGCTAATTATACACATTTTTAAAAAAAATTACAAATTGAGCCATATATTTAATTTTTCACAATTTTCATAAATTATGATATTTTTAAAATTTAATTATAATATAAATAATATTATTTGTATTTTAGTTTTAGACATTAGAATGTTTTAATATTTATAATCATAAAAAATTATTATCAAAATAATTATTTATAACTTTAAAAGTAAAAATATCTAAAATTTAAAGGATTACTTTATAAATAAAAAAGTTCAATTGTAAAATAAAATATCAAATGAGATAATTTTATATTTGGAATCAAATATAGTATTGTACCATTTTGCAATTAAAAATGAGATAGGGTTGTAGTAAATTTTATTGCAAACTTTATTCGAAGACTCCCTCGGTGAGAGAAATTAAGGAGGAAAACGTTCCATGTGCATGGATTGCATTGGGAACAGCTAGCCATGAGATTTTCTCTTTGATGATACATTAACTGTAGATCAATTAGTTAAAAAGAAATGTTCAAAAAAAAAAATCAATTAGTTACGTTCAATTAGTTAATGATAGATCAATTAGTTACATTAATGAGTATTTTTCTTTAGTCAAGTATCTTACCATGTGTACCATGCATCTTTTAAATACTTTTATATACTTCAATTTGAAATTAAAATATATTTTTTCCAGAGATCCTCTGACGTTTAGATTCGAAGACTCCAATAGGATCGAAAATGCATGAAATCTCACGTGATTCCATGTGCATCGATTGCATTGGAAGCATCCATCCGATCTTCTCTTTTATGATACATTAATGATATGATGGATCAGTTAATTAAATTTCAAAACTATCAACTAATATAATATAATCATATCTTTTGATTACTATTGTGTACGTACTCTTACAAAATGAAGTAAAACCTATATTCATTTTAATAGATGGTTGAGGCTTTTCCATACAATTATACAAATTAAAAAAAAAAAAAAATTCTAAAACATTATTTGTTGCTTGCACCTAAACACAAATCCACACAACAAGTTTCATCATTCATCAATAATCACAAAGCAAAAAAAGTTAATTAAACTACTTTTGCATACATTATTAAAACTATCACTTAATTTGAAAAAAAAAAAAAAAATCTACTTACACATCTACCACTTAAGATGAAACAAAGAAGTAGTAAAAAAAAAACTTGTCAGATATTCTCTTCTCTTTTACTATACAAATTAATCTTCCACCCGCGAGTTGAACCATTTTAATGATAGATCAATTAGTTACTTCTATTTTTTTTAAAAAGATCAATTAGTTACACAACTTGTTCTATATTCTAAATTTAATTATCACACCATGCCTTTTTAAATTAATTTTATAAAATTAAATTTAAATTGAAATTTAAAATTTTGAAATTATCAAAGTAAAAATAGAGATGTCAAAATGCCAATAGCTAGGTGACATATGTAACAAGATTCTCTTTTTCTCAAATATTTGGCAGATTACATTTTACATAACCAGAAAATTTAACTACAAGAGTAGACTTCTTTTTTCGCTTATAGATTGTTTATTATGTGTAGTAAACAGGTTTTGAACGAGAAGATCTAGGAAGGTTATTGCATCTTTGCAAGAAAGCATTCAAAAGACATTAGCGTGGGTCCGAAGGACATTGTCTACATTGTGAGTCAATCTTGAATCTTTCCTTTCCTTAACTCTAAATATTTCATCATCGACGATATTATCAATGATCACGTGTCAACATCTGATCTGAGTATATATTATTAAAGATTACATGGTTCTAGCTGGCCAGTATTTCCCGTTCTTCGAAAGAGAAAGCATTTTTTAAAGTAATGAGCAAAGTTGTTCACCAAAAAAAAAAAAATAAGTAATGAGCAAAGCATGCTTGGTCATACTTTATATATATAAACAGCTACTTGAATATGTTCCTCTTCACTTTCAGCAACAATGGCAGCAATAATCAGCGTTGACATTCAAAACTGCTCCATCTTTATTCTCCTATCCCTCGTCTCACTCCTCTGTTACTATCTCTTCTTCAAGAAACTAAAGGATGACTTGAATCTGCCTCCGAGCCCTCCTTCTCTTCCAATCATCGGTCATCTTCACCTTCTCCTCTCTTCTCTATCTCACAAGTCCTTCCAGAAACTCTCCTCCAAGTATGGACCTCTCCTCCATCTCCGTGTCTTTAATGTCCGTCTTATCCTAGTCTCCTCGGCCTCAGTGGCTGACGAGATTTTTATGTCTCATGATGTGAACGTATCCTCTCGTGATGTTTATCCGGTCGATGGGTCTCTCCTGTTTGGATCTTCAGGCTTCTTCACCGCTCCTTGTGGAGATTATTGGAAGTTCATGAAGAAGATCATCGCCACTAAGCTGGTACGACCACAGGCACTGGAGCAATCACAAGGCATTCGTGCTGAAGAGCTACATCGGGTATATGGGAACATCCTCGACAAGGCGAGAAAGAATGAGAGCGTCGAGATCGCTAAGGAAACATTGAAGCTGATGACCAATACCTTGTGCAGAATGAGCATGGGAAGGACTTTATCAGAGGAGAACGGTGAGGCAGAGAGAGTCAGGGGCTTGGCGAAGGAATCGTTTGCCTTAGCAAAGAAGATTTTCTTGGCAGCTATATTGCGGAGACCGCTTGAGAAGTTTCGGATCCCACTCTTCAAGAAGGAGATAATGAGTGTTTCCGACAGATTCAATGAGCTGCTAGAGAAGATCCTTGTGAAACACAAAGGAAAACTATACGATGAGCGTCAAGGTGCGGATATGTTGGACACCATGTTGGCAGCTTTTGAAGATGAAAACGCAGAGTATAAGCTCACTAGGGATCAAATCAAGTCGACTTTCGTGGTAAATGTTCCTCTCATTATGCCGATTTTATTTGAGGATCCAAATGAAAGTTACTTAATAAATTGTTCTGATAACAACCCCAACGTTAACGTTGCAAACGTTTCTTGCAACTGCAGGAGCTTTTATTTGCAGCCACTGATACCTCAGCGCAAGCAACACAGTGGACAATGTCTGAGCTCATTAACAACCCTCACATCCTTAAGAAATTGAGGGAAGAAATCGATTCCGTTGTTGGGGAGACAAGATTGATTCAAGAAACAGATTTACCAAACCTTCCTTATTTGCTAGCGGTGGTTAAAGAAGGCCTGAGATATCACCCGCCGGGGGCTATCATGATAAGGAAGTTCCACAAAAAGTCTGAGATCAGAGGTTTCTACATACCAGATGAAGCCACACTTATTATTAATTCTTATGCTGTGATGAGAGATCCTGATTCTTGGGAAGATCCTAATGAGTTTAAGCCAGAGAGGTTTCTATCTTCTTCAAGATTAGATTAAGAAGAGGAGAAAGAGTAAGCACTTAAATATATTCCTTTTGGTTTTGGAAGGAGAGGGTGTCCTGGATCAAATCTAGCTTATATGTCTCTAGGAACCCTAATAGGAATGATGGTTCAGTGTTTTGACTGGGAAATCAAAGGAGATAAGGTCAACATGGACGAGACTTTTGATGGAATGAACCTAACCATGGTTCATCCGCTTAAGTGCACTCCAGTTCCTCGAATCCAACCTTTTTTTTAGCTTCTCTGATCTTCAGACGTTTGCGTTCGTCTTTTGTGTTCATCATGTTGTCTTTATATTATGTTTTTTTTTTTTTTAAGTCCGGACCATTTCGTTTCTTCATTTGGATGTCGAAATCAAATGTTGTTGATTGGGAATTTCTCGTGTGTAGTGTCTGCTGTTGTATTAGTCTTTCAGTGGACGGTATCGAAGTAAAGATGGCAGAAATTTGTTAAACTACTTGTTTTGTCACTTTTTTCTAAGCGTTTGGAGTTTTTTTTTTTTGTTCACCAATTGATTAATTAAACACTTAAACCGGGTTTGTTACATACAAGCATAAAGCTTGTTTTGCTAATCCATCAACTAATGAGAGTCTCTAAATGGACGAAATGAAAAGAAACAGAGTCAAAAAGAGAAGATAGAGAGATGATAGATATCAGCGATTATCCCATGCAAATCTGAGAAGCTTGATCCATGTTTGATTGCTGATACCAAGACCTTCGAATCCGATTCGAAGGAGATTTGCTTATAATTTAATGAAACCGTTTGCTCCATAGCCGTCTGCAAAGCTAACCCCTCTGCCACAAGGGGTGATGTCACAAAAGCAAAAGATTAGGAATTGGATTTGTTTAGTCCATCCCTACGTCGTGAGAAGTTCCAAGCTCCTCCTGGAGTTTACATTTGACTTTTTCATGGCCTATGTCCTAGCTAAACAGATTGTGTNATTTCATCATCGACGATATTATCAATGATCACGTGTCAACATCTGATCTGAGTATATATTATTAAAGATTACATGGTTCTAGCTGGCCAGTATTTCCCGTTCTTCGAAAGAGAAAGCATTTTTTAAAGTAATGAGCAAAGTTGTTCACCAAAAAAAAAAAAATAAGTAATGAGCAAAGCATGCTTGGTCATACTTTATATATATAAACAGCTACTTGAATATGTTCCTCTTCACTTTCAGCAACAATGGCAGCAATAATCAGCGTTGACATTCAAAACTGCTCCATCTTTATTCTCCTATCCCTCGTCTCACTCCTCTGTTACTATCTCTTCTTCAAGAAACTAAAGGATGACTTGAATCTGCCTCCGAGCCCTCCTTCTCTTCCAATCATCGGTCATCTTCACCTTCTCCTCTCTTCTCTATCTCACAAGTCCTTCCAGAAACTCTCCTCCAAGTATGGACCTCTCCTCCATCTCCGTGTCTTTAATGTCCGTCTTATCCTAGTCTCCTCGGCCTCAGTGGCTGACGAGATTTTTATGTCTCATGATGTGAACGTATCCTCTCGTGATGTTTATCCGGTCGATGGGTCTCTCCTGTTTGGATCTTCAGGCTTCTTCACCGCTCCTTGTGGAGATTATTGGAAGTTCATGAAGAAGATCATCGCCACTAAGCTGGTACGACCACAGGCACTGGAGCAATCACAAGGCATTCGTGCTGAAGAGCTACATCGGGTATACGGGAACATCCTCGACAAGGCGAGGAAGAATGAGAGCGTCGAGATCGCTAAGGAAACATTGAAGCTGATGACCAATACCTTGTGCAGAATGAGCATGGGAAGGACTTTATCAGAGGAGAACGGTGAGGCAGAGAGAGTCAGGGGCTTGGCGAAGGAATCGTTTGCCTTAGCAAAGAAGATTTTCTTGGCAGCTATATTGCGAAGAC